>JAZKJV010001700.1:0-79689 GCA_037367405.1 Ottelia alismoides
TGTGAGGCATGTACCTGGGGACCCAGTTTGTAAATACCAAAAGTTTCGGGGGTCGTCCCTATAATTTACCCAAACGCTCACGTGTAGTACACGTGACGAGCCTAGGCTTGGGAGGCTCGCAGGCTCGGTCTGATGTGGCATCGCGTGGAGGCTCGGAATGAGGTTCGGAGGACCCGAATCTATAGGCTCGTCCGGAGTCTCGGTTATCCACGTGTCTTCATCATAGCCATCCAATCCAGATGATCGGATGGCACATGTATTTCATTCTATGTCGCGGACCACTGGAGGAGGCGGGGCTCCGACATGCTCGATGGAGCTCCTCTAATCGCTACTAGCTTGCCTGAAGGTCGGAGAAGATGGCTGAGCTCTTGGCGAAGCTCGTAGAGGCCAGGCGGAGCTCCATCGACGTCTGGAATGGTGAGATAGAGGGGTGTCGTCGGAGATGAAGCTCGAGACCGACAAGGCGGCGCAAGCTCCGGCCATTGATGAACCTGCAAGGTTAGATAGCCGAAGCGTGCTTTGATGATGAAGTGAACTGAGTGAGTGAGATGGAGTCCCATGGGGATGGCCGAAGTGGGGGACTTAGGTTCTTCTCCTCCAGCGAAGCAGAAGAGGAGGTGACTGAGGGTGGTCAAGGTTGTGGAGAAGGGAAGAGTGATGGTGGAGGTGTTGGCGAGTATGATGGTGGTAGGGTCAAGATGCAGAGGTGGTCAGGTGATGGGTGCGGTGAGTGAGGATGTCAGAGAAATTCAAAAAAACAAAGAAAAAGAAGAAGAGGAAGATACCTCATCAGAGAGGGGTACCCAGTGGAGGTGGTAGCTTGGGCTGAGGCTCAGACGAGCCTCGGGGGTCTTTGCTCGGATCCGGTCAGCTACATCGGAGAGCTCTACGGTGCTCAAGGATACTGTTGCACGGCGGAGGCCACCGTGGGTCGACACCTGGAGAAGGTGACCATTATCGCACTTCTATCCTACCTCCCCATGTCACGAGGAGGAGGAGAAGGCTAGGGACCACTCCGTGAAATGGTGGACAGAGGTGAAGAGCGGCAGAGGTCGACTATTTGTAGGAGGAGGAGGTGGTCGGTTATGGTAGTGGCGAGGTATTTTGAAAGGGGTTGAATGAAGGCTGGGAGTAATGGTGGGGAGGGTTGGGGGTTACGTGACGAAGATGGAGGTAACGACGATGGAGTGGAGGTGTTGGATTGATGAGAGGCATTTGGAGGGAGGAGCTAAA
Organism: Ottelia alismoides; assembly: GCA_037367405.1. Taxonomy (NCBI): domain Eukaryota; kingdom Viridiplantae; phylum Streptophyta; class Magnoliopsida; order Alismatales; family Hydrocharitaceae; genus Ottelia; species Ottelia alismoides. The sequence continues at coordinate 1,234 of JAZKJV010001700.1, forward strand.
AATGGAAGGGGCGCAGAGGTTGTGGGTCGTAACGCCTGGGGAGGGGAAGGCGTCTGAGGTAGGGGATGTAGCCTTGACCGTTGGATCCTGAGATCCAATGGCCCAGGTTGAGGCACGGTGAAGGGCTTAGATCTTGATCCTAGGGCTAAGGTGACGGCGTGAAGAAACGGTCGGGATGGAGGATTGTATCTCCATCTAAAGGCTTAGATGAAGCGGGGTGACGTGGAAAGATGGTGGTCGTAGGATCAGAAGGAGATCGAACGGCTGGTAGTGAGGCACGATGAAGCGATCGAGATGCGATCTGGGAGATGATCGGACGGCTGTGGATGGAGCGAAACGGGCAGTTGAGATGGAGGCGGAATGAAGGAGATCCAACGGTCCAGGCGAAGGGGGGATGAGCCACGTGGGCGGCCCAGAGGACGCCACGTGGCCCAATCAAAAAATTCGAAAATGTAAATACAAAGAAAAAATACAAAAGAAATAATTAGAGGCAAAATCAGGAAAAAGTTAAATCATGAAAGTTGTTTGTCTCGATGAGATCTATAAGTTTCATGTTGGATGAAATGCTAAAATAGGTCATTTAATATTTTTGGGGGTATTTTTAAGGGGTTAAAAACACCGATTTTTATCTTTTGAGTTGTTTTTGTATTTTAGTCTTTTTTAATGAGTAGTGAGTTATGTACAATTACTCTTCCTAATTTTTAGAGATTTTTTATGAGAAAATAATTACAAAGACAAAAATGATAATTAAATACAATTAATTAAGGGTTAATTATACACAATATAATACAGTATAAAAAGGAGGAAATATTGGTGAATTTTGTTGTTTTGATTAAGCCAGGGGTTTAATAATTGACTTTTAGCATGATAAATACGAGATTCATCATGTACCTGAAAACAATGAGGGCTTTAGGAAGACAAAAAAATGAAGTCCATTAACCGACTTTATTTAGGTCGATGTGTTATTAGCAAACCCTTTTTTAAAATTTGGGTTTTCACTTTACTAAGTATTTTTTTGACAAATACCTAATGAATTTTCCGATTTTCTTTTTATCTAATTCCAACAAAATAAGGGAGAGAAGTCAGAAAATCTGATGCACGAGAAATGATGAATGCAAATGCTAGAGAAAGGAATACGTACCTTATGCCAACACTCTCCGTGCAAGTGATCTGCGCACGGAATTTAAACTAAGCTATATGAATGCATTCAATGAAATCACCCTAGACGAGGGATTGCTATTATTGTGAAGCATGGTTTATTTGGTTCTTAAGTCCAAGCATAGAGAGACTATAGGTACATGGAGATATTAGAGTTTTGGACCTAATTACCAAGCAATTAACCTAATTCTATTGGCTCAATTAGCGAAGACGTGACCTAAAAGAAGGTGAAAACTCAAATCATGATAAACAAAGTGAAACAAAGGGAAATATGAAGAAATAAAAAAAGAATGCGATGAAAGATTGAGAAAATCGGTCGGGTCCCCCAAGTGAATAAACACTTGGTGGAATGGACCCATAAAAAGCTAAGCGTTCAAAAAGTGTTCTAAATTATTACAAGTTACTTATGGATCACTCTCTTGTACCCACTTAATGGTCTAGTGGTAGTACAGTGTGTCTGCCACATAAAAGACCAGGGTTCAAATCCCACTCTTGCAGGGGTTGCGTTAGGCAGTCGACGGCCATCGTAAAAAATAGATGAATCTTTCAACATGGTTTTGAGCAAGAATCCATGTAGCCGACCCTACTTATAATGGGAGAAAGCTTAGTACATAAAACTTATGGATCACTCTCTTCCCAAATCAAAAATGTAACTTAACTAAATCTAAATTAAGGAAATATAAATGATGGCTTCTCTTCACGGTCCTTGATCTCCTTTGTGGCTCTCTCATGTCGGTTCAGTCTGAAGAGCCAGCCTATGCCTCGCTTGGGGGCCTCAGACCTCTTAAGAAATCCACCCTTACTCCACGGGCCCTCGCATCAAAGAGGAACACAAGAATGGGTCAAAACAATTCATAATAAAAATAACATGCAAGGAAATAAAGATTGAAAATAAAAGAGATATAATGTAGGTAAATGAAACAAAAACCTATCCACCGTTGTTCCTCGACAACGAGGCCAATATATAGAGGGCTTTTCCATCAGTCTGCTAATCCAACAAGATTATTAATCTCTGTTGTGACCAAGTGTTCTTCAAATCAACAAGTAGCCCACAATAAGAGGAATAATCAAAGTGTGTGCGAGTCAAAATTTATTATAACTCTATATAAATATGTATAGGTGTAAGTATGATAGAGTGTCAAACCCAAGGAACAAGTTAAGATAGATGCAAAAACTGCTACTAATTATTGCTAATTAATAATATTTTTGGATTCTGTTTTGCTTATTTTTATGTCATTTTCCTTTTTCAAGTGTTTATTGGTTTTAAATATATCCAAATTTTTATGATTTTCGAATGTTATATTTGTTATAATTTTTATTTTTGTAATTTATTTTTGATTTTTAAAATAAGATAATTAATAATAATAATATATCGATAATATATACTATGTTGATAAAAAAAGAGAATATATCTTTTTCGATTTTTAAAGAAGTCAAACAAAGTCAAAATAAAGGAAATAAAGTGTTTTGGGGGTTTTAATACTTTTCTCTATTGTTGGTAATTTTTAGAATATTTTTCTAATTTTTATGGATTTCTAAAGTGATAAAACTCAAAGCAGTGCACTTGAAAAATCCAGAAACTTGTTTAGGGTTTTAAAAATATTTATAAGCCCAAAATAAACCTAAGTTAATTTTAATATATATTATATATACTAGAGAAAATTCAGAGATAGAAAGCATTGTTTTTGGATTTTTGAGGAATATTTTTTACAATTTTTATGAGATTTTTAGGGGTATTAAGTCTTTAGAGTTTCTGCTTTATATTTTTATGTGAGTTTTAAATATGTGTTAAAAGATGCTGAAATATAGATAATGTATTTTTTGGAAATTTTGAAGATATATTCGAATTCGTATGGGTTTTTAAATTTTAAACAGGGAAGATGAGCATACTTTTGTATTTTTATAAATAGAGAAATAAATTTAAATGCCAAAGAGAAATTATATGTGTTTTATCCAGGTTCTAAGCAATTAATGTATTTTTTCCTACAATTGTTGGATAAATAGAAGCAATAAATAAAAAATGCATAACACAAAATTAGTCAGTAGGAGAGGGACCAACATGCAATCTATATATATAAACTTTCCCTACATTTCAGAATACATTTACAAAGTCTATGACCAAATATGCAATAAATCCAACAAAGCACGTGCTACACACACGTTTGGCAGGGATTAAATTGTAATTACATGAATATTTCTTTTATTTTCATAACAATCCATAAAATATCAAGGTATAACAATAAGAAGCCAAAAGGCATCTCACATGAGGTGACCTAGCGAGGACTAAAATATAATTACCATAAATATTAAGGGTCCAAGTGTAAATTATCCTTAAATTATTATACACTCGAGGAAAATTCAGATACTAAAAATAAAAGAAGGGGGGTTGTGATGCAAAATACCCCATTGTGTACGCAGATGGGTGTGTGTGGTGCCTTACTTATCCACGTGGACAGACCAGATGAGTGCATCCCCTTCATGATAGGGCAACGTGGATTAGATCCTCAGACGCATCAACGACTACTGTTGGCCTTGATCTGACGGTAGTTGCTGCACATGGGACGTGCTCCTGATCAAACAACAGGGAGTCCCTTTTGCAAGAGCATGGATGAGTGTCGACCTGGAGCTCCTTCGATTAACCATTGCTTGATACTTCGGCCACCTATCGAGTTCGGGGAGATCTCAAGAGATAGTTGGAGACGTTACACGTCTACTAGAGGTACTGGAAGGTTCGGGTCTTGATGAGGAGAGACCTAGAGCTTGATGAATCTCGACCTCGCCCCCAAACATGGTTCTACTAGGCTGGGACCTGCACCAACTCTTCAAGGCTCGAGGGCCATGCTCCTCGCCCCTTGGGTTACACAAGAATGAAGCAGATGGAGGGGGCGACAATCTATGATGAATGACGAATGAGGGAGATCTGATCTCCCGTTATATGTAAGAACAAGTTGGTTTGATGGCTCGATGAGATGAAGAACTCGAAGAGGAAGAAAATGGGATGAACGACAAGTCAAAATAGCAGCTCACGGAGGCAGAACAGAGGTTGGATCCTAGAGCTCCAGTAAACTAATTTTTTTTGCTAAACTAGATGAAATCAAATGAAATAAAAACCTAAACTACGCCAACGATTACACTATGAATAAAAAAGAACAAGAAATAACTAGCTCACCTGACTTGGAAATCTGGGAGCAGAACCTCTACCGGAGAAGAAGATCTTACAAAGGGAATTAGTCTCCTCCTCCTTCTCCTCGCCTTGGATCAATGGGGGAAGACCTCCTCTCACTAGGGCTCCACTCCGGGAAGATTCAAGGGGGTACATGGCTAAAGATGGATTAAGAAGCGTTGTAAGTTGATGAGAAATTATATAGCAGGAGACTTGGAGGGCTTCTTCGACTTAGGATTTACGCTCAGATCGAGGGTTGACCATGGAAGCACATGAAAGCTGGTTGCATTGTGAATAAATTTCACGAAGGAATCGTGCACAGAAGAGGTTTGAATCGATCATGAGAATTTGGAGAAATGAGGAAGTCGCATGCTTCAAACCGGTTTGAAGGTGGGAAGGGGTAGGCCTGGCTATTGAGTCACGGCTCGATGAGCAAGCTTGGGCTCAGCTCGATAAGGGCTCGTGAGCTTGGTTCATTAAGATATTGAGCCGAGCCCGAGCCAGATTTTTGGGCTCGATAGCTTATCGAGCCGAGCCCGAGACGAGCCATGCTCAGCTCAATAACTCAATAACGGGTTCGAAAAGATATATATATATATATATATATATATATATATTCTATTTTATGAAACTACAATGATTTTTATTTTTATTTGTATTAGTTTTGCAACATTGTTAATGGTGGATTATGTGTTTATGTTGTTTATGTAACAACAATGTTGGGTGGACTATGTTGTAGACTTGGATTTTCTACCTTTTATCTATGTTAATCTAGTTTATAGTTAGATATTTATTATTTTTTCTTTTTTATTGACAAGCAGAATGTTACAATATATATTATAATTTAACTTTTATATACAACTCGGATGGTGGCCTACTGGTAAGGTGGATGATCTTTAAAAAAGAGATCTTAGGTTCGAGCCCAAGTAAAATGCTTTTTCACCAAAAAAAACACCTATTTCCTTAACGAGCCTGAATAGGCTCGAGCCTAGACCGGGCTCGATAAGAGGCTCGGGCTGATAAAGGGATCGGCTCAAGACTTATCGAGCCCGAGCTGGCTCGATAAGGGCTCGAGCCCGATCCAGCTGGGCTCGATCGAGCCCGAGCCCGAGCCTAGTTGGGCTTATCGAGCCCGAGCCCAGCCCCGGCTCGTCTCGTTAGGCTCGATAGCCAGCCCTAGGAAGGGGCAATTGACCCAAGTCGTTCGCTGATGAGCCCTAATGGTCCACATGGATCGCTAAAGGACAAAATAGAGGTGAAAATGGAAATAATGTGAAAATAAAATAGGAAATGATTTTATTGATAAAAACTCAAAACATAAAATTTGTTCCTTATTTATTAAACCATGTTTGGTGATTTTTATTTATTTTTTCATTAACTCATTTAACAGTGTATATTATTTATGTACTTAATTTATAGGTTTTTATACATGTATACTTTGTATTTGTATATTCTTTTATTGGTTTATATATAATATTATATTTACATAATTTATTTATTTATAATATTATTTAATACAAAATGTACATATTCTTATGGGATTTTCATTGTTTAATTTAGGCGTACAAATAAATAAATAAATATATATATATAATTACAACATAGATACCATATACCCATGTATTTAGGATTTGTTAATTATTTTTGATATTTTTGAATGTTTTAATTTTATTTGTATTATTTATAGATGTTTTATAATATGTACAATTATTTAAAAGTGTAAAGAGACCAAAAACATAAATAGTAAAATATATTGGCTTTATACACAATTATACAAGTACCATAGAATCCCATAGCCGATTTTTGCATCTTGACTCCAATTCAAATGAAACCACGTTCATTTTATAGATAATTTAATTTTAATACATTGAAGGTGAGTTTGATTAATTATGAGTTCACAAGGAGGGGATATTGATCAATAAAGTTTTGTTTGCGACTTTTCAACTGAGTGTATTGAGTGACTTGTGCATGAATTATTTATACCAATAATTTTATTATTTTCTATACATTATTATGTAGATGTTTGATGTTGAAAATATTTTTATTTGAAGTATGCACAATTATGAATAAAATAATATATGTTTGAGCTATATATCGTGTATTGTGGACCTAAGGTTTCTAGGGTTTGGTGTGTATTTATGTACACTATTTTACCATATCTCCATGTATTTTGTTCCTTGTCGTCCTAATCAATGTTTGACTGGGTATCATGGTCTAGGGTCAGTCAATATCTTTGATACCTCCTTTATTTTTCTTTTTTTTTCTGCATTCTTTTATTTTAGGTTTAAATACAACTTTATACACTATTTATACAGTAATGTCAAGATGTTAATTTATGCAAGTTAGTGATATTTACATATATTTTAATAGGAATTTAAAGTCAAAATAGGAGAATAAATGTGAATGGATGGCTATTCATCACTTTTATTGCAAATAATACAAATTTCGTAAAGATAAAGATCATAAACTAAAAAAAACTCATCACTAGAAACAGTCTTTACGACAAATTTATTTCCAATATAATAAAAAAATTATATAACTTCTTGTACGGATATTACAGAGCTTGAATTTTCACCCAGTTAATGAGGCGATATTCGACATTTTCTTATTTATCTCAATTACAAAAATAATAAACTGTAACAAATCCTTTGATTAAAATGATAGTTATTAAATATATTTTAAGGATATGATAATTTGAGGGGATTCAAATCCTATTTTGGGGGGAAGATATCGGATTTAACTGTTTAATTGCAGTCCTGTTCCTAATGTGACCCAAGTTGTTTCTAGATACGTTTATTTCGACTAATCTCTCTTCCCCCAACTCTCCCTCCTCTCCTGTTCGTCCTTTTAAGCGTAGCCCTAGGTCACATCCTCCTCCAAAAAAATCCGAGTTGCTAGGGTTTGCGGAGATTTTTCTAGGGTTTCTAGGATGTCGACGGAGCGGAAAAGGAAGGTGAGCCTCTTTGACGTGGTGGACGACGCATCGCTGAATTCGAAGCGTCCGAAGTCCGCCAATGGCTCCTTCACGATGGCCGCGGGGACCAACAGGTGGAACGGCCGCCCTTACTCTGCCAGGTATTACGAGATCCTCGAGAAGAGGAAGACCCTCCCCGTATGGCAACAGAAAGAAGAGTTCTTGCAGGCCCTCAGGGCCAACCAGACCCTCATCCTCGTTGGAGAGACCGGCAGTGGGAAGACCACTCAGGTTACTGCTCCTTTTCCGGTTCTCCCATCAGTTCTTGTCCTTTTCGATTGTTCTTTTGTAAGCTTTGCTGGAATTTTGAAGTTTTTGTGTTACAATTGCCGCGAGAAGATTTTAACTCTTTTATCTGCAAAATCGTTTCAAACGACCTTAAGCGGCAATCTATGCGGATCTGTGTTGTCGCAAAATACATAGGAAAGCCCATCGATCTTTGTGCTTTTGGGTAGTTGTAAGACACTTCGGGAAGAAAATTTGGGGTTCCTCCTTATCAAAACTCAATGATATCCAAACTGCGAATTCAGAAGAGAAGGCGATAACAACGTCACAACTTTACTTTTGAGAATTGGAGCGAGGATGGTGACTTGTATTTTCCCATCATGGTTTGACGACTATCTACGTTGTAGTTGTGCTTCAGAGGATGGTTACAAATCCTTCCCTTCTGGAAGTTTTAATGTTCTTGGTGCAGTACTATTGAATTCTTGATCTGTTAGATTAGGGATGCAAGAACAGATTAGGGCTCGACTAATTAGGGATTTTCGTCAGTTTTTCTGTTATTTTCGGTTGTTGATTATTATTAAATAAATTGAGATCAATTTAAGTTCTCAAAATATTTTCAGTTTTTTAAGATCATATTTTAGGGTGAATAATTTGGTTAATCAAGTTTGAATAATTTTAGGGATCTATTAAGATTTGTTAGGATTTTTTACTTTATTTTTTTGTAATTCCAGTCCTCTATAAGAAAGGGTTATTAGAGCATTGTTTAGGGCGATCAAGTTTTGAGTTGTTGAATTTTGAAGTTGATCCAAGCTATCCTCATAGTTCTTTATTTTTCATGTGTAATTTTACCTCTCGTCCATGCTTTTCTTTTAACCTGCAAAGCTTGTCACGTCTATTTTCTATTCTCTCTTTTTATTCTTCATCTACTTTAGCATAATAATAATAATAATATTTCTCGCAATTTCTTTTTAGATTAATGAAAGGGTTGATTCATGCCCCTATTTTGGGTTTCTTAGTACTCACAATATTTCTTGTTCTTTTCTTAACATGTGTTGGAAAGATTTTGCTATGATTTCCGTCGAAAAATTAATAAGGCATATTAGGTTTAGGTAACACGTGGTCCGAAGTGATCATGATTCCTGACTTTTAATGTAAATTGGACCTTGAGATGTGGCTGTCTTATTGTATTAATCATGTATAATTGAACGGCTATTGAATTAGCCATCTATTCGGTGAATTTATTAGGGAAAAAATATACAATAAAATTGGACACTTTGTCATTTGCACACGCAACTCTGCTGGATGGATTCAGTTAATTTGACTAAATTTGCTGGCCACTGCCAAAAATACACTGCTACATCATGCAGATTCCCCAATTTGTTCTTGAAGCTGAAGGTCTCGGCAAGCGTCCATCTGTTGCATGCACCCAACCTCGTAGAGTTGCTGCAATGTCAGTTTCGAGACGAGTTGCAGAAGAAATGGATGTTACCATTGGAGAAGAGGTCGGTTACAGCATTCGTTTTGAAGATTGCAGCAGTAATAAAACCGTTTTGAAGTAAGTTACTCAATTCTATTTGTTGTCTACTTAAGTTTTTGAGTTAGGGATGTGATTAAGCATGATCGATGTCGACTGTGTTCATGCTCAGGTACTTAACGGATGGTATGCTCCTAAGAGAAGCAATGGCAGATCCACTATTGGAGAGATACAAGGTGATAGTACTTGATGAGGCTCATGAGCGAACCTTGGCGACAGATGTCCTCTTTGGCCTTCTAAAGGAAGTGCTTAAAAACAGACCTGACCTAAAGCTTGTGGTTATGAGTGCTACACTGGAGGCCGAGAAATTTCAGGGTTACTTTAACGAAGCCCCTTTGATGAAAGTACCTGGTCGTTTACATCCTGTGGAAATATTTTTTACGCAAGAACCTGAGAGAGATTATCTAGAGGCTGCTATCCGAACGGTTGTACAGATTCATGTTTCTGAACCTCCTGGTGATATTCTTGTTTTTCTAACTGGAGAAGAAGAGATCGAAGATGCCTGCAAGAAAATAACTAGGGAGCTTACTGGCGACCAATTTGGCCCTGTTAAAGTGGTACCACTTTACTCTACACTTCCACCTGCAATGCAACAGAAGATATTCGACCCAGCTCCACCTCCTTTGAAGGAGGGAGGCCCTCCAGGACGGAAAATTGTGGTCTCCACTAACATTGCAGAAACCTCGCTGACTATAGATGGGATAGTTTACGTGATTGATCCTGGATTTTCCAAACAGAAAGTCTATAATCCAAGGATACGTGTGGAATCTTTGCTGGTATCTCCAATATCAAAGGCAAGTGCTCACCAAAGATCTGGACGTGCCGGTAGGACACAACCTGGAAAGTGCTTTAGACTTTATACTGAGAAAAGCTTCAACGGGGATCTTCAGCCACAGACATATCCTGAAATTCTTCGTTCCAATTTAGCAAATACTGTTCTTACATTAAAGAAGCTTGGTATTGATGATCTGGTCCATTTTGATTTCATGGACCCCCCTGCCCCAGAGACATTAATGCGGGCTTTGGAAGTTTTAAATTACCTTGGTGCTCTTGACGATGATGGAAATCTGACAAAGTTAGGTGAAATCATGAGTGAATTCCCGCTGGATCCTCAGATGGCCAAGATGCTAGTTGTCAGCCCCCAGTTTAATTGTTCAAATGAGATTCTTTCAATTTCTGCTATGCTTTCAGGTATTGTTTGCTCCGTACATTTCTTTCATACTTTGTTAGATTTGGTTAAAAAAAACATCAATCCATTAGCAAATATAACATGGTCATTGGTGGTGAAATAGAAGTTCTCTAAACATGTTTTGCACTCTCTCCTGTATGCTATGTAACATTTTAAGTCTAATACTCGAGTATGTGTCCATTACTAATGTTTCCAATACTCGAGTATGTGTCCATTACTTATGTTTCCAGTACTCGGGTATGCGTCCATTACTAATGTTTCCAGTGATGGATAATAGTGGTAAAACGATCCAAGTGTTTTAGTCATGCAAAAGAGTATGTGTTATTGCACGTGGTTCTTGTATAGTACACTGGTGTCATCAGCAACTGTTAATGAAGGCTTAAAGCCATTGGTCAGTGTGACCATAGATTTTCTAGTGCTGATGCAGATAGTTGCAGTTTCTCAGTTATTCTCTCATGAAGAAAATGCTGTGGTATCTCTTCAATGCATTTGCTGACCTACTCTACCGTGCGCCTCCTCTGTGATAATAATATCTTTCTATAGTATCCAATTGCTTTCTCCGGCCTAGGGAGGCCCAGAAAGCCGCAGATGAAGCAAAAGCCAGGTTTGGGCATATCGATGGAGATCACCTTACGCTGTTGAATGTCTATCATGCATACAAACAGAACAGTATGTCAAGATGCTTTTCTGGATTTATTGTTAAATTTGCAGTAATTGTGAGTATGCATGATCATTCTTTTTGTCTTATAATTCAGATGAAGATCCGTCATGGTGCTATGAGAATTTTATCAACCAAAGGGCATTGAAATCTGCTGACAATGTCAGACAACAGCTTGTGCGCATAATGGCGAGGTTCAACTTGAAGATGTGCAGTACAGATTTCAACAGCCGTGATTACTACATCAACATTAGAAAAGCGATGCTCTCAGGTTATTTTATGCAGGTGGCCCACTTAGAGCGCACTGGTCATTACTTGACTGTAAAGGACAACCAAGTATGTTCCATGACAACTTTGCCTTTAGCACTGTTCATTCTCTGGTCCAATTAATCTCTTTTGTTTTTCAGGTTGTTCATCTGCATCCTTCTAATTGCCTCGATCACAAGCCAGAGTGGGTGATATACAATGAGTATGTCCTGACATCTAGGAATTTCATTAGAACGGTTACTGATGTTCGTGGGGAATGGTAAGTACATCCTTCTTTTAGGGTTAATGTTTGTGGTTGGAAGTTGTATATTATTAAGGTATCGATTATGTGAATGGAACTGCAAATTTGTTAGACGCAATGTATTCTCATGAAGTTTTTGTCTAGCTGCAGGAATATACTTCTTCGAACTGCTAAAGAATTGTATCTTGACAGGTTAATCGACATTGCTCCACACTACTATGATCTGACCAACTTTCCACCCTGTGAGGCAAAACGGGTTCTGGAGCGCCTTCACCAAAAACGTGACAAGGAGAAAGCTGAAAGCAAGATCAGGAAGTAGGAGTGTAGGCTCGCTAGTCTTGATCGCATATGCTCAGTCAGATGAGGGGATGCTGCTTCAAATCACCACATAAAGGGTTGGCTTTTAGAAGGAACATGAGTAATGTATCTGAGAAAACGAAGTAATTTCACTATCTTATTCGAGAAGTTAGTTGATTTTTCAGGCTAAGTGAGGTCTAGTTATCATTGTGTTGCTTTTGTGCCATCAAAGATACAACTTCATTTGTACAAGCACCTCATTTATTTTGAAAGTTATTAGGTTTTGATTGAGGTGAATGTAATTCATAATTCAGACGCGAAAGCGTATTAGGTTTACTTGAGTATATTGAATGCTTTTTTTTCCAATCCCCATACCTGAACAGTCTTGGTAACAAGCGGAAAATTCTTGATAATGGAAATTAGATGGATTTGCAAACATTATTTTTTTGTATTTGTTTACTGGTAGATGGACTTGTAAGTAGCCACTTAGCTTGTTCAGTGAAAACAGACAACGGTGTTGGATTTTTTGTAACGGGAAAATAAATAATATCTGATGCATGCAAATGAAGTGGGCTTTGTGAAAAAAGATGCAGGTAAATTTTTGTGACAAGAAAAAATGAGTTGTTCTGGCTTGATTTACCGCCGGTCTTTATGAGTGGTCTATTAGTAATGTACGAGCTTGAGCATTTTTGCTCTGTAGGCTTACAGGAAAAACAGCTAACCTGTCTTGATGTCTCGATAATGGCATGCATAATATTGTTGGTCTTTAATACTGGTGGCTCTTGGTATTGTTAGTTGTATTATGATTATCCACCTATAGAAATAGCTAAGGCAAATCGTCGATTAATGTAGACAAGGAGGGCAATAACAAGCCTACGAAGGTCCACAGTGGGGGTACTGATATTATTGATTCCAAGGAACGGCTTTTCCTTCAGGCGCGGAGAATCCTTTTCAAGGAAAATCATAATTTCTTTCACGCCATGACGATCTTTCCCCCCCATCGAGCTAACTTTGGAAAAAAAATTAGATCATGTGAAGGATTCAGGGGACCAAGCTCGAACTCGCTTGCGACAAAGCTTAGGAGTTGGCTCTTATGAATGGATCAAGCTTGAATATTAATGAATCTCAAATCGGCTAATATAACATGCATTCGTTGTAGCACAGGTCAATTCGCAATCAACAGAACTAAGTCAAATATATCCGTCAAAAAAACATGCTTTTTAATTTATAACATGAGAAGTCCATAGTCAAACATAGGGGCACGAGCCATAATATCAGGTGTTAAATGTCTTAGTGATTATATAATTATCTAGGTCAACAAAGAATATTGCATAATACAAATGCATCATGAATGTGAAGACATAATGTATTTCGAAAACATTTCTTATGCAAGTTAGAAAATAAACAGAATGAACAAGTAGATATAAGTCTAGCACATGCAAATGAACACATAAATATGCCATACAATTGATCAATAGACTTAAGCAAATAATCAGAATATAATCGATATCCAATTGATCAATTAATTCAAAGCCAATTTTCCTTTGATATGCATAAAAGCTTGTAAATTATCTTTCATTAATTAATCAATAATCATGCGTCAAATCTGAGAATTAATGTAATCATATCAAAGAGATTTAAATTAGCTTCGCAATGCATCTGAAATCACATCATTTGATCATACGTTCAAGTTATTCAGCAAAGAGTGCAACGGCATGTCATAAAACATGATACAAAATATAACATATAGGTCCCTTTAGAGACTAAAACATAAATAATGAAAACGGGCATCTTAAATTTATGAAAAACCCATTACGCGGGGGCATTTTTATCATTTTGGGAAATCAGAGGGCTTGGCTGCAATGTTCCCAACCCAACATGCGCGTGGCGAGGCTCGAGTCAAGGTATGGGCTGGTTGCAGGTTGGGAGGACGTGTGGCGCGCCTCCCATATCGTGGGTGCTTTGGATCCACCGAGTCTAAGGCTTGGGATCCGAGACTACAGCTTGGGAAGGAGACGACACATGGCAGCATCACAACCGTCGGATCATCCCCAAATTGGAATGATCCGATGGCACCTGTAGCTTCTCCTCGGATGAGCATCGTCGCTCACGGCGGCGATAGAACAAGACTCTGGCAAACACGCATCTCCTCCTATGCCTTCATTTCACTTTGTTGTAAGCTACTGGATCTTCGTAGAGCCCTAGCGAAGACGATGATCTCAATAAGAAGCTTGGAGAGCTTCTTAGAAGGTGAGTTGACGGCTGCTCATAGGAGATCCTCCTCTAGAACGGATGCACCTTGAAGACACATTGAAGATAATTTGATCTGCAAATGTTAGCAAAGCATACCGAAGCAAGAATGAAGTGTGTGTGTGTGCGCGCGCGCGGATTGCGAACGAAATGGGGGATGAATTGTGTGCAGAAGGCGGAGCCCATGCGGATTCCTCTGCTGCTAGAGTGGAGAAAAGGATAGAGGTGGAGTGGGTCTGGTAGGAAGGAAAGGTTGAGCGAGGGCTGCGTGTGGATTGGAGCAGTCCGACGAATGTGAATGCCCAATTAATTAGCATGAGGAGGACCATGGACATCAAATTGAGATAAAACAAAATATAAAGGGATTTTTACCCGCCAGACCCTTTAATCTTTGTCAATTACCTCCACAAGCATTGAAACAACCTAATTCCCCCTCGACCCCCTAAACTTGCTAACTCATATCCCACAAACCATGCAGTTAACTCACACCAATTCACCCGTTAAATTTAACCGGATTTCATGGAAAAGAGGTGCGAGTTGCCCTTTGATAAATTTACAAAAATACCATCTTCATCCACCTCCTCTTCTTTCCCCTCCTCTTCCTCATGAACCCACTTGTTTTCTTGAGGGCCTCTGGTGCCCTCATGAAGCTCTGGTGGTTTTAGAGAAAGAAGGGAAGGTTTTCCCACCTCCTCTTCCTCGAAGCACAGGCTCCTCCGCTCCCAAATATTCCACTCCGATGCGCTTCCATCAGAAGATTGACTTCGAAATCCGTCGATACCTTCTGAGATAGCATCGGTTCCAACTCCTCATCGAATTCTCCAATAGTTTCCCTATCATGATCAACATCTTGAGAGCAAGATTTTCACATAGCCATCCTGTGCGCATCATCTTCATCTGAATATTTCCAACCAGGTTTTTCACTGGATGAACGAATGCACTCTGTGAACAGGAGGCGTCCGCAGCTCCGGCAACAATGTCCCCCCCAGCCAGGCATCATCAGCCTCGCATGGCAATCGTAGCACACCTTCCGGTCGCCCCATGTCTCCGGTCAACATCCAGTAGTCACCGCAAGAAACCCACAACAACAACATGCATCTCCTTGATATTAAAAACCCCTCAAAGCCTTCCAGTCAAAAAACACCGGAGACCCTCGAGAAGCCAAGTGGGTTCTCACCAAAACCACCAAAAGAAACCTTCCCTTCTATCTCTAAAACCACCAGATCTTCAAGATCCTCCCATTGGCGGCGGAAGAAAGGAGGGCAAATGCAAGGAAGAGGAGGTGGAATCCGAGCACATGCTCCTCCACTCCCAGCATACTCAACTATGTATTGTTTAGGAATTTTTAAATATTCCATAAATCGATTCAAGAAATCATCTCAAAAATTTTGAGAAAAATCATTTTCATATTCGAAAGGCATGATTTATCCATGAAAATAAAAAAAATTTGTAATTTGGTGGATGTATGGAGATGAGGTGAATATAGAGAAAATAAAGAGGAGGAGGAAGAAGAAGATGAATGGAAGAAGAAGAAGAAAAAAAAGAGGAAGGAGATGATGAGGTGAGAGATTCACCGTGGAATGCTCCTCAGGTTAGATTAACTCAAGGTATTGACTCAAGTAAAGCTAAATTTAACGGCAGAGTTCGTGGGGTAAGATGGAGCAAGTTTACAGGGTCGAGGGGGGAATTAGGTTGTTTCAAAGGTCGTGGAGGTAATTGACAAAGATTATAGGGCCTGCCCGGTAAAAATCCCAAATATAAAAATCGAGGAAAAGAAATTATCTGGAATTGAAGAATGTCGCTGGCGGATGTAGAGGCTTGGGCAGGGTTTGATTGACCTCAGGTTTTCGTTGAACTTCCCCCAGTCGTGGGGAGTAGCTCAAACGGTCGGGGACAACCGTGGCTTGGCCGGACGGCCAAGGGTTTCATCAGAGCTAAGGCCATTGTCGCTCCATCTACACCTCATTCCACCATCACTGGAAGAGGGTAGGAACTAGGCTGTGACTCTCACCGAGATGGAACCGAGCGGGCGGAGGCAGAGGCGTATTTTAAAGGATCGGAGTTTGCAGTTGCAGGTAGTTCTACGAGAAGTTTGACTGCCCACCAGTTAACGGAGATTATAGGAAGTTGGGAACGAAGGATTACGTGAGAGACACAAGAATTAGGGTTATTGATTGGTGGAGGATATTAGCCGAGAAGGTGGTTGACGTAGGAGGGAAAATACGGGGGAATTAGGTGGCGAATGGTGGTTTATACGCATGAAGGGGAAAGGCTGAAGGTTGAAGGCATTAAGATGGTTGTTGGATCAATATCTAATGGCCCAAGATTGAGCGTAGGCTAACGACTAGGATTGGATCTGATCAAAGATCCAATGGCTGGAAAAGAAAGGCGTTGGTCATTGAAGAGCCGAGCCACGTGGTGGGATCTGTGAGCCATGTGGCCCAATCCGATTTAAGAGAAATAGGGAAATCAAAGATAATTAGACATAAAATTGTTAGGAGTCGAATTAAGGAAACTGATGAACACAAAAGTTGTAGATCTCAATGAGATCTACAGCTTCCATGTAGAAGTCAAAGAGAAATACAGTAATCGATACATAGATAAAAATTATACAAGTAATTTAAACAATAATGACATTTTCCTTTTGTTTTATTTTCTTACTTTTTTTGGATTATTGAATTATAAATTATGTTATATTAATTACGTAGAATTGTATCATGTTTTTATTTGATTTTTTAATAACAAAGAAACATACAAAATGATATCACAATAATATGTTAAATAATATTTTATAATTAGAGTTAATTATTTACACGCAATTAATTAATGGAACCCATTTGTCAGTGAATCTTAGTGATTTGCTTAAGCAAGAGAGTTAATAATATAAAATAATGTAGATAAATCTGGGATTTATCATCCCCTATACTTAAGCTAAGCTCATTCTCGAGCTAATATATAAATAAATGATTAGAAAGTTATATTGATTAGTGAATTTGGTGACATGTGCATGTGAGTATACAAGGCTTGAATGTCCTAGAACACTTGGTTTTAGAAATCCTAAAACTCTAAATTGAAACCAATCTTAATAAGAAGGAATTCAACTCCTATAATTATTAGACTCTCAATGTATAACTATATATATATATATATATATATAAGAGGTGCGACTTAATGTATTGACTGCATTCACATTAGTGGAGTATAGATGTCACCCAAAGTTCCAATACAAGAGATTCTCCTAAGGACACAACCCTCAACCCTAGGGATTAAATTTAGTCTAGCTACAATCCACCATCTCTAGTTTATCAGACTTCAAAGTGTAGATGACATGCCAGATAATTGAGGTATTAGGATTGTGTCATTTCTTTTTTACTTTCATTGGAACAAAATTTCTCTCAAGTGCCAATACTCAACACAATTGTATATTTTGAATGTCAACCAGTGTGTCCATCAGGAGAGACTGAGCAGTCTGTACTTGTTTTCCTGGGAGTACACTGGGGTGCGTCTTTTAAAGTATCTAATATACTTGCATACAAACTTGTAACGCTAACAATGTAGAGTCCTTTTTGAGGTACTAGCCTGACTCATAAAAGCCTAATACTTGGTCCAAATGGACACTTAAAGGTTGGGAGCGCTCCCCATAAATGTAAGCTCATATGATGTAACTTTGTTATGTAGTGAGCTTTTCATCATTTTCATTTCATTTTTTATCACAAATATATATATGGGGTTGGGGAGTATGCACCCAGGTGCATGTAATTTTTCATGCACTGGGGCCTATATCTTCCACGTTTTTTTTATTTTTTAGGAAAATATCACCACATATATATATATATATATATATTCATCCCTATATTCCTCCTATATGCCATTCGAGTTTCATCAGAAACAGAGACTCATATGCCTTCCATCTAGAACAGATAATTTTAACGGTCTTAGAATTGCTGTAATCGACTTATTCTAGATGGAGAGCATAGGACTCTCTGTTTCTGACGAAATTCGAACTTACATAATGGGGGGATATATAGATGAATATGTAAAAAACGAGGAAGATATAGGCCCTGGTGCATGTAAAATTACATGCATTTGGGTGCATGCTCCCCAACCCACATATATATAGGCTATCTCTAGTGCTTTTACCAAAGATTGGCGCACGCTGATCAACAATTTAATTTAATGCCATCACACCCTGGCACTTACGTTTTGATCAAGAGATTAGCATGAGAACCAAGTCCCATATTGGCTAAATTGCCGACACTCAGGTTTCATGAAGCCTTCATTAATCTTATCCCATCCTTGAGCATCATAAAATCGGGTCCAAACTTAAATTTCAAATCCCAATTCCTCAAGTGAAACCTCAACTCATCTCAATCATGAACAAAACCGTGCAAGTGAGTAATAGTCATATTCTTTAAGGAAGAGATTATGCATGCAAATATGGCACACAAATCTTTCTAACTAGGGAAGTGTGAATTATTAAGTCTAAGACCCTCATGATTAAGACATGCTAACTTTAACTCTCTGGACCTCATAATCCAAGTGTTACAGAACATCTCAAGCCTTGAGTGCCAAGCGAAAATGGTAGGGAAGAAACACCAATCAATAAATTAATATTTTTGTGAATTTTATTTTATCTAATGTTTTAGCTTCTTCAGAATAATGACTGGCCTAAAATCATATGATTAATTGCATTTACTTCCAGCCAGTATGGGTGTAAGTACGAACCATCAGACGGCTATTCATATTACTTAAAGATGGTGCCATACGTGTAGTCTTTAAACTACCCACTCTACTAAGAGATGTCGTAGTTCTGATGAATCTCCCTTTCATCACCTTTATTCTATCATTTTGGCCTTAAAAATACTAGCTACTGCATGTGAATAGCATTAATGTGCACATAATAGCATCCATTATTTATTGTATTTATTGTACATAAAAAAGTCTTTTTATGCCAAAATTATAAAATAAAGAGAAAAAAATAAAAAGGAATAAAATGTTGAAAATATTTTATGATCCTAACCCCGAGACCAAGTCCAGAATGGAGTCGGTCGACAAGGAATAAAGTAGGGGGGGATAAAGGCCAAAAATACAATAAATACTTCATTTATTTATTCATTAATTATGCACTCTTGACACCTATTTTATTCTTAATTATTTATTCATCAAATAAAGAAACTTTGAACATGAAAGTTGGAGATAATAATGCAAATAAAAATACAAAATTGAGTTTGTACAAAAATAATATACAGTGTGCATTTTATACACAGAATAAAAAGCCAGAAACCAAACTTCACAGACCCATATCTTTTCAATAAAAACTCAAAACATAGCAAACATCACCTTTAATTGTATATAACTTCTCACGAGCTATTTAATGGTGGTGGTTCTATATTTTTTGGAGCTACTGTGTAAAAGTTGGGTTTTTGACTCCTCATTGTACATTCTACCGCTTAAAATATTCAATTTATTCATTATTCCTTATTTTTACAAATTCATGTTTTTAGAATTTTGTAAATATTATTTATGACGTATGTGCATTTCAAAATTATAATAAAATAAAAGGAGAATACAAAATAAAATAAGTCTATGAAAATACATAAACAAAATACATGTGTTATTATATGTATATAAATGAAAGGAAAATATATTCTTTCAATTCTTTATTCTTTTATATTTTTTCTAATATTGTAAATATTATATAGATTCTATTAAAAAATAAAAATAAATAAAACTCAATAAAACACATTAAAATAAAATAGTAGACATAAAATATAGGTAAAATACCTATGAATATACCTATACAATATACTTACATATTTATTAAAGTGTACAAATAACATCATAAAACTAAAATAAAAATATATTTATACTCACAAAAATAAGTTATAAATATAAAATAAAAGAATAAAAATAACAAAAATAGAATATACAAAATAAAAATAAAAATATACAAAATATAGGCAATTATACTTATAAATAAGCCCTTAAAAATTAACTACTAATAAAATAAGCCAAAAAATAAATAAAAAACATAATAAAATACTATATAAAATAATAAACATTTTTTATTTTATATAGTGGTCTCAGCTGGACCAATCGACGCACTCCGCTCGTTGACCCTCGGTCAAAAGTCCCTCCCAGGTCTGATTTGACGCTGACCAGTTTAATCCCCGGTTTTCCACCTTTTTTTCCAGGGCATCTCGTCCATCTATCGACCTCGCTTCCTGAAGATAAAGTGATCATTGATCATCAGCGATCCACGCCACCATCTTGGATCACTGATGAAACCCGATTTCATCATCATAATTCTGCATTTTTACCCCCTTGCTTAAATTTGTGTCAATAAAATCCAGATAAAGTCCTGTAATTATTAGAGTCTAGAATAAATTATAAATCACAAAAAATGGCAAAATTAAAATCCATGGTATTTTTAGCCTTAAAAATACCCTCAAAATATTTCGTGTCTTCTGTTGACATCTTTTCCATTTTTGGCCAACATAAAACTTGTAGATCTCATCGAGATCTACAACTTTCATGTTTTGAGTTTTCTCAAATTCGGCCACTTTCACCCTCATATTTCAATTTCTTGTTCGGAATAATCTGATTGGGCCACGTGGCCTGTTCTGGGTGAGCCACGTGGCCCGTCCTCCTTGCATCAGCCGCCCGCATCCCTGACCGTTGGATTTATTCTTGAATCCAATGGCCCAACTTTATCCACGTACACACTTCCTTTCCCGCCGTCTGATCATCTCCAGATCCCATCTCTGCCACTCGTTCGCGCCCCAACCATATCCTGCCACGTGGCGCTTTCTGCGCCACTCGATCGTGTCTTCACCTTTCCATCTTAACCGCTCCATTCACTTAATATTTTCAGCCCTTCGATCTGCACCTCCTTCACATCTCGTCCGTCCACCCGCGCCTTAATCTCACCACGACATGTGGCACGTTCCTGACGCTTAGATCAAGCAGCCTAGATCTAATCTCAGCCACTCCTTAGCGCCATCTTTTCAGCCGTTGGATCGATCCAACGGCCGAGACCTCGTCTTCCACCTCCCGCAAGCTCCACCCGATCCCCGTGCCTCGCAGACCTCCTTCCCCCTTCCATTTTTATCCATAGCCCTGGTCAGCCCCAACCTTCGGAGTGATCACCCACACGTAGCCCTCACATCCCCTATCCTTGCGCAACACTCAGCCACGACTACCCTCCGCTCCTCCGATCAGCATCTACCCACGAAACTCACGACTCCATCATCCTCCCCCAACTATAAATAAGCCTCCTCCACCCCAGTCACCGATGTCCACCAACGAAGGGGCTGAGGCCCAACCCTCCTCCTCCTCCCTGTGACAGGGGGAGGAGCGAGGATAGAGCGTGACGACCTAGGCCTCGGTGAGACCCGCCGCCGATCTTGGTGGTGATGCGGTGTCTCAGCCCCGCTCGAGCTCCGAGGAACGGTCGCCCTCGATGTGCGACGACCCCGAGCATCTCCACGATGCTCAGCCCAGGCCTTCAACCACCATGATTCTTCAGGTAAGCTCTCCGACTTTCTCTGAATTTTTCTTGATTTCTCGAGTAATTTTCCAGGCTCCTACACAACCTCCTGCTTCATTGAATCCCCCACGAGCTCCACCGAACACCCGTTACCTTCGCCAGCGCCTATGATCATCCTCCTCCTCCGTCAAGACCTCCCTCATCCCAGGCTTTCTCCTCCACCGGAGGCGGAGGAGAACCCACCAAGGGCTCCGCTTCCTCGCCTTCGCCAAGCCCTCCGTCCACCTCAGCTCGCACGTACACACGCCTCGATTTCCATCTAATCCCTTTTGCAGGTCAACCAACCCCATTGGCTGGACCTCGGGCGGAGCCAAGTTCTAGAGCTCCGCCTCCGGCGATCAAGCGTCGACAACGAACTCCAGACGCTCCCGCTCCTTCCCTGAGCTTGGGTCTTCACCGTTAGGGACTTAGCTTCTTTCCCCGACCTTCATCGTGCACGGAGAGGCGTGGAGGAGCTCCAGGCCTTACGCTGGAGCTCCAATCGCGCCACCTCCCAACATGGGAGGAGAAGATGCAGATGCCGTTGGATCTCGCCCCACAGCGGAGATCCAATGGCCTTGGAGCAGCCACGTCGCCATCCCGGAGCGCGGAGGCTCGGTGGGACCGAGCCTCACCCGAGGCACCCTCGAGCCGCCACGTGGCCCGAGCCACCTGCTACGCCCATCCGAAGCTGCGTCGAGCCTCGCCCCCACCCGAGCCTGAACTCACATGCCTCACGTACGTGGGTGTTGGGCTTTTTGCATCGGTGCCCTCGCAACTTTTGCATATTGCAGATAGGGTCTGGATCACGTGCAGTCCACGTGCGTTGTGGGTATTTTGCAGTTATGCCCTCGCGGGTTTTAATAATTGCAAAAATATCCATGTGTGTGTGGGTCATTTATAGGGAAGGTCCCGATCTTTTTCATATTTACATTTTAGTCCCTCCTAGGGACCTGTTTGTAATTTTATTTCATGTTTTCTTTCAGTTATGCCCTTGCTTTCTTTCATGCATATCTTGAGCTCTGTATTTCAGATTGAGTTGATTTCAGATTCATTTTAAAGCTTGTTTGATGAACTTTCTAATGGCATGTTCATTTCATATGATGGATATATTAAATTTTGAGGTATTATGTTGATCGCATGTGTCTCTCATTACTTAACTTATGCCTTGTTCAAATCAAGTTTGTCATCTCAATTAAATCTGAAATTGATTCATTGTTTACTTGGCTCATTCCTCTGATTTAGGGCATATTTTCATTGCATCTCATTGCATTTATTTGCATGATAAAATAAAATTAAAAAATGCATGTTTACTTCTGTTTTAATGCATTATCTCATCCTCACACATTATTTGACCTATTTTGCTCTAACTCAGCACTTAGTTAATAGAAAAAAAAATCTGGATCATCACAGAAAGGCTCATGTCCCTGAGTTCGACCTTGGTTTCTTGCCAAGTAAAATAAAAAAATTACGACCATCTGATTCTTATTGGCATATCAATTAGATGGTCTTTGATAGACCCAATTCGGCCCGACTACAATGACATATCAAGTGCTAATTCCACGTTATTAAAGGGCCGATTTCGTGGTCTATCAATCACCTAGAAACACGACCGATTCTTTGATTTACCACGATCAATAAGGGTGTGTCACTATGTCTATAAATAAGTGCCTCCACCTCCTTCTGCAAATTTAGTCAGCTTTTTATCCTCTTCCATGCCATCCTTCAGTCTAGAATGCCTCTTCGTGAAAGGGAGAAGCTCCTGGAGGTCTGATCGGTCTGAAGAAGGTGAGGTTGCAACCACGGCCGCCGACGTCGACGACCCTACTCCCTGGAGTCCAACCAGGTATAAGAGCTGCTTTTCTTGCATCTTTAGCTAGGTTTTAATTCCCGCATTTCATTTATGCCAGTAGTTTAGTGATTAGGGTAGTCGGTTAACTTAGTTTAGTTAATTCGTAGTTCATCGGAGCTCCGCTCCGGTGAAAGATCCATCGTGAACCACCCCTTCTCTGACCATTCTTCCACCCTCACTTCGTTCCCTCTCGCGTTCTCCATCTCCCGACCATCTCAGATCAACTAGAACCTACTTGGTTCTACGAATTGAAGCTCACCCACCTCACCTCATCGGAGCTTCGTCGCCCATCTTCTCTCCTGTGCATTTCAGCTTCAAGCCTGGTCGAGGAGAATCCCCTCGAGCCGTGTGATCTTCCTATGCAGGTTAGGCGCACAAAGAAGCGTCAGGAGCCACGTTCTGATCCCGCCGAAGCTACCTGGAGCTCTTCGCCTTCCCCGACCTCGCGGAGGAGCCCCGGTGAACCTCCGCCCATTACGATGCCTCCAACATGTAGAGCATCCTGCCAGGAAGATGCTCGGCCATCTTGGAGCTTCAAAGGCCACCAGCGATGCGAGGGAGGAAGGATTGCAACTCGCTCAGGCGAGTTCTTCCCTGTTCTTCCACGATGCTTCCCCGCCGTCAGATCAAGAGAAGATGCCAGTTTCGATCGTGGCCATTTATTCTCACCATGTTTCGGCCGTCGATGAAGATTCAAGATCTGATCAAACTGATCATTGACGAACCGTCATCGGCGCACGTGGACGCGCCACGTGGATAAGTGAAGGAACATCAGACGTCGATCAGCATGCCTTTATGGGGTAAATTGCATAACTATACCCCGTATTTTTGTATTTATTATTTAGTCCTGTAAATAAAATAGAACGTTTAAAATAAAGTGGAAATTTTGTAAAGGGACCTCTAAACTTCTTCTAATTGCAAATAGGTCCATTCTACGTCATCTCACATGTTGTCCCAAGTAAGGTGGTAAAATTGTAGGGACACCCCTATGATTTTGTGTATTTATAAAAAGTCAAATAAAGTGACATTCACTTGTTATAGTTTTGTGAAATTTGCAAGCAGGTCCCTGAACGTTCACATATTTACATTTTAGTCCCTACCTGTAGGAATCACGTGTCATCCCACGTGCTGGGTTATTTGCATGTGCACCCTGGCGGGTTTTGAAATTGTAATTTAGCCATTAAAAATTAAATAAACATTGTAAACCTTTGGTGTTTTTGCACAGACACCCCTGGACTTCATTTTATTTGCAAAAACATCCCTATCATGACATGTATTTTTGTATATTGTATCTAATTATTAAAAATATCTAATTAGCTCCAAAAAATATGAAAAATAAGGATAAATGCTTTAGGCCTTGAAGATTCACGCTATTATTTATAATTGACATTTTTTCCATTTTATCAATTTATTAAAAATTAAAAGGAGCCTAATTAATCCCTATATAATTTATAAAATACCAAAAAATATAAAAACATTTTGAAAAATTCCAAAAAAAAGTATATGCTATATTTCAATATTTATTGAGTCTAGAAACAAAAACCCTAAAAATAAGAAAAAAATTAAAAAATCAAAAAGCTCAAAAATCCAATAAAAAATATAAAAGCTCTACAAAAATACTAAAAATATGTTTTTCTATTTATTATTTATTTATTAAAATTACTTTGGGTAATTTTGGGACTTATTTATCATTTTTACAACCCAAATCAATTTCGGATATTTAATTAATCCTTCACTTGGGATAATTTTGACTTAAAAAATACTTAGCAAAAATACAGAAAAATCAAAAAAATAATAGAAAATTTTATAAAACCCAAAAATTATATATTTTCTATATTTTTATTATTTTTACCTATATATATTATAGCTCTCACTATGTTATATAAATATACTTTATATAGCTTCATATTTCTATTAAAAAATAAAATTAAAAAATATTTAAAAAAAGAAAATACAAAATCAGACAATTAAAGTAATATATATCCAAAAATAATATAAAAATACATAATCGAAAACCCATAAAAAGAATTATACAAATCAATGACGCGGTTGTTCATGAATAACTGTAGGCTACTTGTTTTGCTCTCTGTGGTTTGACCTCTATATGCTTATACCCTATGCCTTTTATGGTAGAGAAAATAAATGTTAATTCCAAATTTTTGGGATTTAATTGCTTTATTCAATATTATGAATTAACTACTGACTAATTGGGATTTCGCGAGTGGTCGCTGCGGTGATTTTTATCTCCGCCTTGTGTGAGACTTATTTCGACCCTTGCAGGAATTCGATTATCAGATGGCGCCATTGCCAGGGAGCAATGAGCATAGCCTATTTTTGCCGGTCATTTTGTATAATAATTTATCTGATTTATCGATTCATTTATTTATTTGCAAATTAATTCTTTAATATTTGTTGCAAATATTCATTGATTTTATGGAAATTTATTGTTTTGAATATTCAAAAATACTAATGCCAAATTTTTGCAACTTTGATGCGAGGGCCCGTCATGCAAGGACAGTTTCTTAGAAGACCGATGCAGCCTAGCTTGGAGGAGGTTGGTCTTCTCCTTTCGACCAGCTGGAGAGAGAGCACCAAGGAAGCAGGAGGAGGGATTAGCTTAGAAAAAAAATCAATTTTGTAATTTTATGGTGAGAGAGAGAAAATTTTGGCATGTGATATAACTTGGACTCTACTCTTCATAACGAGGTCCAGTGCATGGGTGTCTGTTCACCTGGAGGCCTCGTCGTAGTTTTTGTAAAATCCTGTATTTTCGTTTTCCAAAAATCTGGAGTATTTAAGACATCCAAAAAATTTAAATAATCATGCCTCTTCGTAGATTTCGTTGAGATTTTTCCAACGAGCTCAAGAACATCAAATTCTGGCATTCCTAGCCCAAGATATCAATGTTTTATGATGGACGGTCGAGATCCATATGTGGATCCGGATCGGATCCGAAACTTGATCCATTTACACCCCTCTTTCTATAAATATACTATGATAGGTTGCCCTCTCCAAAGCTCTAGCCACCATATCCTTCCCTCTCATTGGAGCACCACCATCTTGGTCAGTCTGGTCATCGGAAGGCCGTCGTCGACATCGGAGAAAGAGCTCCGATCGAAGATCCGCGACCACCATCACGTAGGAAAACTCGAGGTCACCGTGGTGCACGCCTCCGCACTACGATCGAGCGACGGAAATACCATTCCGTGTGAGAGGAGATCCCGAGGGAACATCCTCGGAGGTAACGAAAAATACCTCCCTCTTGCTGTTGGGTTTCACATACTTTATTCCTGCATATTTGAACATGTTAGAGCCATGGTTTTCTCTTGATGGGATTCCTATATTAGTAACGATAAATAGCCCTCTCTTGTTGTTGGTTTCCACATTTTTTTGTTCCCATATTCTTGGATATTCTTATAACCTTGATTATTCTCATGATGAAAATTTCATATACTAGTAATGCCCCTTCCTTTCTTGTTGATTTCACATAGCTTTGTAGAGTCCTCACATTGAATCGTATATCGCACTAAATTCTCAACGTATCTATTTTCTCTTGATACCGGATAGGAGATTTTATATATATCTCAACCGTATACGACACTATACTTACATAGGGAAATCAAAATCTATATGGGTGATCATTTTATTGTAATCGAAGCATTCGTGTTGTAACTCTATTGTTGTCGTATATGCGTGTAGATGTCTAATGGTTCAACGATCTTAGAAATCATGTGGTTTGTTTTACTTGCGTCATATGAATACAAAAGGGAGAATGTTTCAACGGCATGGTTTTTGTGACTAAAATTAATGTGTGTCATGCACCGTTTTCTTTATAAAAAAAAAGAAGTCAATAATATCAGTGATGTGTATATTGAAATATGCTCTCCACATATGGCTATATGGTGTAGTTGTCTGCAGGAAGGTAGCTTCTGCAGCGTTACATTTTTTTGTTGATCTAAAGGCTTGTTAAAGAAATAAATATTGTGAACGTCTAAACGTCATACTCTTCAAACGTTTCATCTCCGGTGTGGTCTTAACGTTCTATAGCATTCATTACCGGTCATTTTTACATAATTTTTTTTACTGTGATAATGATTAGAAAGTATATCAGATATTACTCTCACTACATTAACATATGTGTCGAATAGGAAGTCATAAAAATGCATGGGGCATGCCACCAACATAGTAAGCAAAAATCAATGCATAATCGGGAGGAAAACCACGACAAGTTAACGTAATGGTAGCATAAGATTAATATTAAGCTGTTATAGAATAATTATGGTTGACTGATTTCAGAAACGTAATTAAGTTCATCACAGGTTAGAAAAACATATACGGTGATTGAAGTTATTGTTGTATATGGTGATAACGGAAAGTTTGGATTTTTGTCTATAATGGAAATGCTATATGGGTCGGTTATTAAAATTCAATCAAAATCCTATCTCTCTAAAGTACACAACAATGTCCGGTTGCTATATATTGTAAAAAATTAATTACTGATAATACTCGTGAATCAAAAAAAAAATATTTCATTAATACTCTTTCAATAGGTGGGATAAAATGGAGAAATTAGTGATAGGGATACGTTTTGAGTTTGATCCACGATTTGTATACAACGATCTTTTGCAAAGAAATTGAAATCTCAACAAGTCGTAAATATTCATTTATATCTATGGTGATTACAAATCCGTAGATGAGATTCTACATTCTCATGGTAGATTGAGTTAGGTGCCTAAAGGGACTGGGCATGCACCATTGGACCCCGGGTAGATGCCACGAAGGTCGCGATCCCAACGGACGAGTTGGATGACGCGTTACACCTAGCAGCCCGGTAGCATCCGGAGTCGCTCGACGGAGTAGGCAGGTGGCACGGTTGGTATTCTTGGTTTCGCACTTATACACAATAATAGGACTCGGAGTAGAATTAGGTGTGGCCGCATCAAATTCTATTTTGAGTAATATTAATGTGAGAGGTGTTCCGGGATATGGTTTGAAGTTGGAGAATTTGTGGTTGAAATACTTGGAGGTTTATCCAAGATGACAAACAAGTTCCCGCGTAGCGGAGGCCTGCGAGTCGTGTACTTGCATGTGCTAAAATAATACTAGGAATGATTATTGATTTGTTGTCGGAATTTGTATACTTTGTATCCTCCAATCAACTTGTAGAAATATCAAGATTATGGTGTTGGTACTTAAATGATTATATTATAAATAAATAAAGGTAAACTATTATGTGACCCAATGCGAATCAGAACAACTTGGTGTGATTATCAGTTTCTACATTTTATGCATGCGTCATTTGATAAACTTGAGTATACATTCTTTTCTTACCCATACAATTGTCATTATAGTGTTTGTCTCGTTACTGGGCAATTGCTCATAACGTTACCCTCGTGTGAATCCAACAGGTGTACCTGAGCAGCAGCCGCCACAGTAGCGCTCTTTTGAGGAGATCCGACTTCTCTTTGTCATATTCGCATCAGGCAGGGTGCGTCCTGCTTAGAGTAATTCATTTACTTCCACCTTATTTTATGTTATTCTGAGAGACTTTGTTGTGAGATATGTGGAGAGTTTTTCTACAAAGTTTGAGATTTTCTGATGTATCTCATATCATGGACATGGACCTGATGAGTATTGATCAGAATGGATGTTGCATTTTTATTTCCATTTCATATTATTCTCATGTTGTTATTTATATTTCAAATGTTAATCTAATGTGCATAAGATGGTTTGCTGAGTATCATAGATCATGGGCATATTTGGACGGTAGGTCCGACGCTCCCGTCTCGTCGGTTTCGTTAGCCGGAGGGGCGGGACGTCACAGTTTTCCATGTTTTATCGCCTTCTTTTATTTTGTTTTCTGCTATTTTTAGCTTTCTGCTTTATTTTACTTTATTTTTTTTGCATGAAGCCCCTAGATTTAGGCTGCTTGACTCGGTAATTAGGTCCACACATTAATAAGAATGCATGTTCCTATAGTCTACTATGTATGGATCTAGTCAAATTAATAATGCTAGTACTTCAGATCTGAGATCGCGTGCCACTAGATGTCGTATACAGCGCGTGCAGGACCCGTTGTGGCGGGTACCGATCGGCATCAGAGATAGGACCTTGGTCTCATTTCTGAATAACTAGCAATTGGTTCTTCACGATTAATAGCAGATACTATTTAGGGCGATTTTGTCGATTGCACACCGACATGTAGCTAGGTTTAAAATTCCGTTTTGCATACTGCGTGGAGAGAGCTAGGATGCACTGTAAGTCTTCTAACTCAGCATGCATCATTAGGTTCAATGACGAGATTTCCATCATTGAATCAATTTGCACGACTTTTCCGTTATCTCCCTCTGATTTTGAGCACCTAGGACTTAAATGAAAATCTATAAAAAAATGTTAGGTGCTTGTATGAAAACAGACTCGAAAAAAGTGAAAACCAAAATAAAACAAGGGAGCTGCTAAATAAACTTCAACCTTAATTAAAATCTGTAATGGATCATCATTGTACTGGGTTCATAAAGCCCTCATTGTTTTCAGGTACCTTCGGAGGGGACCAAAACCCCTCCCACGAGCGAGGCACGTCCCATAAGGAATAGAGCCCAAATCCCAGTCTATTATTGCCTTATGTATCGCTTGGATTTCCGAAGTAATGACGCTTCTATCATACGTGACCGAGTAGGGCCTTGTCAACGATGGTGTTCCCGCCATATGTAGAACATCGACATGGTCTGAAGTACTGAGCATAGGCCACGCCTTCACGGGGGTGTATGTCTCATCGGTTTGCGTCTGATTAGGTTCTTGCATGCTCACGGGTGATTCCGTTCCGAGCGAGAATCAAAGTATTGGTTTCTCCTATCGGCTTCCTCTCTCTATTTCTTTGGATGAGTAGGGATCCAGGAAGGGTTACAAGGACCTCAAAAAGTGCAGACTACAGGTTACAAAGGAGAGGACAAGTACGGGGTACTTTTCTAACAGTATTCTCTCTCCTATAGGGGTAGCGTGCTAAGGACTTGTTATAAGATATGCCTGAAATAATAACTCTAAAATTGAAAAGATAATAAGTAGCCAAACCTTTACGGCTTCACATGGTGTGAGTTGGTGAACCCAAGTTTGTATTATGTTTGTATGGATTTAGATTAAGGTTCAAAGATCAAGTCTCGTGCACTTGCGCAAAAATTTTGTCATGTGTTTCTCCCTTTGACCCCCGCTCAGTTTGAGCCTTTCTACTATTTTGCACTCCATTTTATTCCTCGTTGACCACTGTATCCTTCTTCCTACATCTACTCCTCTCTTGCTTTGTGAGGGAGACCCATGGATGGTTTAGTCGGGATCTCGCCGACACCTACATCGATTCCATGGACTCGACCTCGCCAATAATTCGAGGCGATTCTCGAGAACTCGATCTGGACCTTGCGGGTCGATCTCCAGACTCCTCGTCTTCTACCTTTTTTCGTGACCACCTAATAAATCGGGACCACTCTTGTCCCACTTTCACCGTTGTGAATGAAAGTTGATTACAGTCCATATCTTTTTTCATTCACAGCACTCTGGAATTGACCTTGATTCCAGATTCATCAGGGCAGCTGGGATCCAATTGCAAGTGGTCTGATTGGAATTATCTCATTCTGCAGATAGAAGACAAACCAAGCCCTGGATTCCAATCCAGAATTCATCTCCTCAGATTCAGACTCTGATATGGCTCCTCAAGGAAAGGGCAAGGGTCAGCAACCCCCTCTGCCAGAGCAAGGACAGATGCCTGATCAGAATCAGGTCAATGCACAGTTGTTAGCATCTATCCAGGCTATCCAGCAGCAGCTGGCAGAGCAAGCCCTAGTACAGACTGCATTCTAGGAAATGTTGAATGATGTGATGAACAGACCCGAGGGAGGGGGAGGCAGACGTGGAGGAGGAGGTGGACCCCCAGATGATGAGGAAGAGCTTGAACAAGGGAGGCCCAAACCTACACTGAAAGAGACATACAATCCTGGAGACAGCCAAATGACCGAGTGGATCCTCATTCCATTGGTACGTGCGCACTTTGAGCTGAAGCCCCGATTTCTCGCTCTTCTTCCTTCTTTCCATGGAAATGCCAATGAAGAGCCTTATATCCACCTGCAGCAATTTTCACGCATCTGCCATACTACTCACTACCTCAATGTCCCCTTGGACATTGTCAAGATGATGGCATTCCCATTCAACCTACAGGACAAGGCCCTCTGCTAGGTCAACCATCTGGGGAAGGTTGTGATAACTTGCGAGGAACTGAAGTCTGCTTTCCTGCACAAGTTTTACCCTCTCGGTCAGCTCAACTATATGCGAGCAAGAACTAGCAACTTCTCTTAAGGAGCGCACGAATCCATCCATGCTGGGAGAGATTCACAGATCTGCAGGAGAAGTGCCCTCACCATGAGATTCCGAGGACCAGCCTGGTCCAATACTTTTTTGAGGGTCTGGACATAGAAAGTCAAAGGCTCATTGACGCAGCATGTGGGGGCTCGCATTTCAATAATTATGAAGACGTAGTCTGGCAGATATTCGAGGAAATGGCCGAAGGAGAGGCCACCTTCTCTTCATACAAGGCATACCAGAAGCATCCCCAGATCCTCTAGAAGCAAGTACACATGGCAGCATCCCGAGAGGCGGAGAGAGATGAGTGCTCCAACCTTAGCATTATCGAGGGCATCTCTCGAAGGTTGATATCATCGAGAAGCGATCACAGGACCTCGAGAAACTCGCTGTGATCGAGAAGAGGACACCGAATCCTGACAAACTGGATCAGATCACCAAGTAGTTGGAACTGCTGGTGATCTGATCCAGATCCTCTAGAAGCAAGTACACATGGAAGCATCCCGAGAGGTGGAGAGACATGAGAGCTCCAACCTTAGCATTATTGAGGGCCATCTCTCGAAGGTTGATATCATCGAGAAGCGATCACAGGACCTTGAGAAACTCGCTATGATCAAGAAGAGGACACTGAATCTTGACAAACTGGATCAGATCACCAAGCAGTTGGAACTGCTGGTGGGCACCATCAACTCTGTCCAGTCGGCACCACCATCTACAGATGCTCTGACTGAGAAGAAGGACGATCCATCACCGCCACAACAACCTCAGCCGAGCCAGCAGCCACCGGTAGTCCATCACGTATACTACGTGCAGGCGCCCGATCAGGGCCAACCGCAACAACAAATGGTTGTGTACCAACCATATTTCTTATCAGCATCTGATCCAGCATTTCCACCACCATCCCTGATTCAAGAAGTTAATGGGGTTTGGAGTAATGATTCATGGCCGACCCGTCTTAATGGACATCCTCAGGTCCAATAACCAGCCAACAGGCAGTACCACCAACCTCAGGGTGGTCATTTTGGGCAGTCCTCACAGCTGCCGCCACAATACCATCAACCTCCCCAGTATGCCAATCAATGGAGGTAGAATCAGCACTATCAGCAGCCGTAGTATCGATAGCCACCGCCATTCCACCAATATGGTTCTGCCCCACTGATTTAGCAGGAGATCGGTGGTCTTAAGTTCCACACAAAGCGGGAACTCAGTCGATGCGTCGATCACTCAGAAATCCAAACTAAAGTCAACAATGAACCCACAACAATATTAATCAAGCAATGAAAAACAAATGTGGAGTCAAATTTATTTTAACTCTACAAGAAATGTGTATAGTGCAAGTATGTAGAGTATCGAACTTAGGGAGCAAACAGGATAGATCAGGCAAATTGTGCAAAATGTGTGACTGTGATCAATGTCTACAAGTATACAATTTTTTGTGGGTTTTTAATTTTTTATTGAATTTTCAATTTTGTATTTTTATATTTTGATTTTTAATTTTCTGATTTTATATTTTCTTTTTATATTTTATATTTTTATATTTTCTTTTTCTTTAAATAGGAATATATACATTATAAGAAAAGAGAGGATAAGGTATTTATAAAAATAAGTAAAAATACTCAAAAATCATAAAATGGAATGTTTTTGGTATTTTTATGATTTTATACTATTTTTGTGATTTTTTGAAATTTTTCTAAATATTTTTGGTATTTTTAAAAGTCTAAATACAAGAAAACAGTGAATTAAGCTACTGGCCAAAACTAAAATGATGATGAAAAATACTAAACAGTACCCAAAATTCCCCAAATTAATTTTAAAATAAAGGAAATGAAATAAGGAAACTATAGAACCTGAGTTTACAATTTTAGGTTTTTTCTAGGAATTTTTAGATTTTTATGAAGTTTTTAGGGGTTTTCTAATTTTTAAGGTTTTTGTTTTGAAATTTTTAATGATTTTTGTATAGAAGTTAAAAGACATTAAAGTAGACCTAAGGTAATTTTTTTGGAATTTTTCAAAGAGTTTTGATATTTTTTTGGTATTTTCTAATGTAAACAGTAGAAGAAATGCATGTTTTTGATTTTTAATAAATATGAAAATGCAATAAAAATGGAATACAAAAATATGGCGTGAATAAGCAAGCAAACATGAGCTTATGATAATTTTTGTGAATTTTTTAGGGTTTTTATAGATGTATGAAATAAATACAAACAACAAAGAGAAGCTACACTACTAGCAAGGGCATATGTGTAAATAGCAAAACATCCAGGGGACAAAGTGCAAATTTCACGCAAAATATATAACTATTAAACAACGTTCTAGGACTGATTACAAATATTAAAACCCGCAGGGGTACACCTGCAAAATACCCACCCAGCGCATGACTAGCATGCGCCTGGGAAAGACCTAAGTGCAAAACACAAAACTCCCAGGGGCTCACATGCAAAATATCCAAAAGTTTTACACTTAATGTCAAAATTCCTGGACTAAAATGAAATACCCAAATCCACGAGGGGTCCTCTGAAATATACCCCACACCTCACGTGTACTGGTCACGTGAGGTGACGTGGCTGAGGACCTATATGCAGTAATGGAAAGTGTGGGGGCTTGACTGTAAATATTACAAAAATATTTGAACGGCAGATGAATGTTTTAATACTAAATATTAAATACAGAAATGGTCAGGGTTAACACTGCAAATATCCAGGCTAAGGGGCTCGTGTGCGATCCGACGGTTGAGGGCTTCCCACTTGCCACGTGGCGAGCCCTCGCTGCGCGATGACGCTTCGGCTTCGACGACGATGATTAGATCCCACGGCTTGATCCAACGGTGGCTATGCGGGGGGGATCTAACATTTGTTGTACGAATTGGAAGGTGGCCGGGATCCAACGGCGGGCGGGGCAGGATGAAGAACCAGGAGGAACTCCAGCGTGGCGAAGTTCTCCTGACAGATCGAGCCTCTCCGACGTCCTTCAAGCTTTAAAAATGGCCGGCGACTTCCTGCGGTCCTCCTCTAGGTGCTGGAGGCTTCAAAACTCCTTGGCGAAGGCCGAGGCATGCGCTAGAAGGCGGCGGAGCTTTGGGCTCCGCAGATCTCCGGCGAGTAAGCAAAACAAGCTCCAAGTCCTTGTCGAAAGGCTTTGACCTGCAGAAAAGTATGAAAGGGTCCAGGGCAAAGTTCCTGGACCCCGCGGAGTGGAGGTGGCGGCGCGAAGCGGCAAAAAGGGGACTCGGCCGGAGGTGCACTCCGGCAAGGTGGTCGATTGGATGATTGGATCGATGGAATGTGGGGATCTTTGAGGCGAAATGATCCTAAGACTAAGGAGAATAAAATGCAAAAGAAACGAGGGGGAAAGGGGGGTTGCCTCGACGGTGAAAATCGGAGGGAAGAAGTACCTCGCCGCCGACGATAGGTGGAGGTGGTGGAGCCACCTCAGGTGTTGCTCGACCGGCCTGACATGCTCAAGAGGCAGTTGTCACCTCCCTCGAGCGATGGGGCGCGAAGAGGGAGCTAAACCTATGGAATGAGGGGTTCAAATTCGAACTGAGGTTGAAGATTGCATATAAGGGGTTGACGGACATGGCGAGAAGAACAAGGTGTCGGAGGTAGACCAATGATTCAACGCCCAAGAAAAGCTAAGGGCGTTAATCACCATTGCCCAAGGAACAAAAGTCGTGAAGGGAGTGGGGTGATTTGGTGCAAGATGGCTCCTCTTCGAAAAAATCGTGAAATAGGGGTCAAACAAGGCTCTGACAAGCGCACATGGGGAGGGATGACCAGTTGACCGAGGTCAACTGGGGCTGGCACCTGGTTGGTCCACGTGGACCAACCAGGAAAAATCCCTGGAAAATGTCTTGTAAAATCAATTTAAAATAGTTAATGATTTTATTAATTATTTATTATTAAATAAAAAATGTTATTATTATATAAGGTATTTTATTATGATTTTTAATTATTTTTATGAGGTGTGATTTTATAAGTTGTCTTTTTAGACCTATATAGGTACATATATGTATATATTTTATTAATTTATTTTTATTTTGTGATTTTAATTTATTTATTTTTATTTATTATAAATTTATAGAATACTTTTATACACTTAAATATATTTTTATTTTATTTTTCTGAAGTGTTTTATACAATTAATAAAATAGAAGTATAAATTGTATAGGTATGGGTGTAGGTCTTATACCTATGTATTATATTACAAGTATTTTATTGTGTATATATTATAAACAATATTTACAAAATTATAAAAATATAAAATTATAAAAATAATAAAAAAAATAAATTGAATATTTTAATCTGTACAAGTATACTACAAGGGTCCAAAATTCAACTTTCAAACCGTAGCTCCGCCAAATGCGAAACCCACACCGCCATTAAATAGCTTATTTTAAATTATATACAATTAAAGGTGAGTTTGACGCATTTTGAGTTTTTATTTGTGAGATATGGGTCTGGGAAGTTGGAATTCTGGAATTTTATTCAGACCATAACTTTTTATCTGTACATTATTTTGAGTGAAATCAATTTTGTATTTTTATTTATTATCTACAACTTTCATGTACAAAGTTTCTTTATTTGAGGAATAAAAAGTGAAACCAAAATAGGTCCCAAAATGAACAAAAACAAAGGGGATTTTATTGTATTCTGGCCCTTATCTTCCCCTACTTTATTCCTTGTCGACCTATTCATCAAGATGCCTAGGTCTCGGGGTTTCGGGTCATAAAATATTTACAATATTTTATTCTTTTTCTTTTCTTTTATTTATTCTATAATTTTGGCTTTAATTATAGTATTTTATACACTATTTACATGCACATGCATGAATGCTAAGATGCTGAAATTAATGGTATTTACAAGAATTTGCTAGGGTTTTTTAGGCCAAAATGATAGAATAAAGATGATGAAATGTGGATTCATCATCCCCCTATACTTCACCTTTGCTAGTCCCTAGCAAACACTTATGCAATAAGTGCAGAAAAGAAAATGAAGAAAAGAAAAAGAAGAAATGTGGATTTAGTTTAATTATCAAACTTATCTTCGCAAAATCAAAGTTTGGAGCTTAAGCCGGACCTTTGGAATTTTAGTGCGGGTGGAACCTTAATGAGAACCGAATTTGAAATCCAACAGTCCCTGAGAACCCCAAAACTCTGTTCAAGTCTCCTCAATAGCCAGGTCAGAAATATCTCAACTCATACGCAAACCCTTACGACTATGAAGCTGACTCGTACAGTGTAAGTGATAGTGGCTCTCCCCAACTAGAATGACAAAGAGACTGACTTCTCCAGCATGACAACCCAATGATTCCCCAATCGAATAACTCCTTCCTCGAGGAGCGGGGTCTTCCCTTCTAAGTTCAAGTGGCAACTAGCTCAAGAGGAGGGGGTGAAGAGAAGAATGGACGGTAGCCAGTGTAGCTATCTGTCCTAGGATGCAAGACCAGTGTAGTCAAGTCATCCAGCTGCAGGCTCACATGATATGACTTTGGAACTCAAGCTTGCTTATTGACTTTACAACATATTCACATACTTTCCAGGCATTTTATTTTTGTACAGGCATGCCTCTCTTTTTTTCTCTCTCTTTTTTTGAAATACTATATACAACAGCATTTACATAGGGAGTTTTTCCTCTTGAGCTAGTAGACTATCCCTCTTTTGAAGCTTTATTATAACACACACTCTCCTGTCTTTAGAATTCCTCATCACTGGACGGGTTGGGGTACACTTCCCTCCCTAGAGGAGGACAAGTGCTTCCACTTGTGTTCGTCTCATACCAGCAAATCCAATCCCCTCACCACTCCAACTGAGTTGAGCCATGTGAAAGGTGCAGGTGTTCAAGTTAGGTCATTATCAACAAGAGTCGTACGTGTGCTCCGAAATACTCTACTTAGGCAGTCAAGAATCCATTGAACCAAGTCTCGTGATCCTCAAAGAATTAAGTCAACTAGACCTGAAGTACCTCAAACCTAGTTCTTATAAGGTTCCTGTTATTAGGTAGATTTTAAGATCCAATCAGGCTCCAATCTCCGGATTTTACTTAGACTTGTTCAACTATCAAACTCAATCCGAAAAATGCTCATGCTATGCAAATGATATGCAGAAAATATTTTTGTGATGCAATTTTCAAGAATTTCGAATTTTTATGGATTTTTGAAAATATGATGATGCACATGCATTTTTTTCGAAAAGTTTTTTTAAATGTTTTTGATATTTTAATTTTGCAAATGTTTTTGGGATTTTTGAAAACAAAAGTTTTGGATAAAAATTAGGTTAAAATATTTACACGGGGGTGCTTCTTATATCTACAAGAAGTGGATTTTAAGAATTTACAGGGTAAGTGATCAATTTTATGCATATATATAGTGGATTTTGGTGTGATATATATATTCCTCAAACCTATTTGAAAAGGTTTTTCAAACAATTTTTGAAAACTATAGTCCAAAATAATTTTTACAAACATTTTACAAACATGTACACACATTTGAAAATCATTTTGCAAAGATTTTCCAAACTTCAAATATTTTGACAACCATTTTTCAAACCATTGGCAAATCATTTTTCAAACATTTTTATTTCACACAAAGAAAATAAAAGTTTACAAAACACACATTTTTACAAAGGTTGAAAACATGTAACAAAACGTTTTCTAAATAGTTTTCAAAAGATTTTCACAAGGATTTTCAAACTATTCTTCAAACATTTTGCAAAAAACATTTTCACCTGATTTATTAATCAGTAAATGCACAAAGAATTTGAGGAATGGTAACATCTTTTTATTATGGTTTTTAATGAATTTTAAAGAATTATTAGCCATACTTATTAGGAAAATACAAAAGTACGAGTTATGGCTAAAGTATATACGTAGTATATACGACCCCCTTATACGTAGCTTGAGCTATGTCCTCATAGATCAGAAAGAAAAGAGAAGACATAACTCGTACTGAGTATAGAAAAGTCTAAAGAATAAACGAATAAAGAAATGAATGAATCAATGAGAAGTTGACCGTCCCCCCTATACTTAGGATCAAATAATCCTAAGTATAGCAGACTGTACACAAAGCAGGGAGGGTCAAGGGTGGGAATGAACATATTGTACTCAGATTGTCTCCCCCTATACTTAGGGTAAGATATCCCTAAGTATAGATAAGAAGAGGAGACAATGGAGAGGATCAAAGAATAGAGAAACTCGGGGTGCACACCCCCTATACTTAGGACAAAGTGCGTCCTAAGTATAAAAACTGACAACAAGGGGCGGCACCTTTTTGATAGATAAAGGAAGTAGAAAAGGAAAAGAAGAAAAGAAGAAAAGATATCAACAGATGAAAGAATGATATAAACAGATGGATCTGTACAGTGGAAGATGGAAGTGATCACCATGTATGAGATGCAAATGATATGAGTCAAAGAGTACATCTCATACCAGAAGAATGGGGGCAACGTCAACGGTCGGCGGATCATGGTCTATATATAGCTTCAGGCGTTGACCGTTTACACAGAAGGTAGAGGAAGATGACGGCTCGGATATATCAATGCCGCCATTGTCATGTACCTTCCTGACCACATATGGACCTTTCCACTTGCTCTGTAATTTCTCTGGAAATAATTTCAGCATGGAATCGAACAACTATACGCGCTGATCTGGCTCAAACTGTTTATGGGAATCGTGCCATGTCTTCACTTTTTCCTTATACTGTAGGCTGCAAGAAAAGGTTGTATCTCTCAGTTCCTCCAGGGCTGCCAACTCTGCTCTCCTTTGTTCTCCTATACTCTCGGGATCCAATGATAACTCAGTGACTGCCCAAAGTGACTTGTGCTTGATTTCTACTGGCAGATGGCACGGCTTTCCATAGATGAGACGAAAGGGAGATGTCCCTAATGGATTTTTGAAGGAAGTCCGATAGGCCCACAAGACCGAGTCCAAAATCTGTGACCAATCCTTTCGATCTGGGCGGACAACCTTCTGTAGGATAGTCTTGATCTCCCTATTCGATACTTCGGCAAGACCATTAGTCTGAGGGTGATACAGCGTGGCAACACGATGGTCAATGCCAAACTCGTCTGCAAGGGCCCTAACCTTGTCATTGATGAAATGAGACCCCCCGTCTGAAATCAAGACTCTAGGTACCCCAAACCGTGAAATGATATTTTTCCTCAAAAATCGACACACGGTCTTAGCATATGCGGCTCGGGCGGGGATGGCCTCAACCCATCGGCTGACATAATCCATAGCAAGCAAAATGTGCTCAAACCCCTGACTCTTAGGAAATGGGCCCATGAAATCAATCCCCCATGCATCAAAAACCTCACAAAAGTGAATGGGTTGCATGGGCATCATGTCTCTCTGTCCGCAAGTGCCCATCTTCTGATAGTCAGTACATCTCTTCACGAACTCATCTGATTCCTTGAAGAGAGTAGGCCACCAAAGGCCGGATTGGAGCACCTTCTGTGTTGTCCGTCTCCCAGAATGATGTCCTCCTGCCTCAAGCTTATGGCAGTATGTGAGGACGCTATGCTGCTCTTCTTGAGGAATGCACCTCCTCCATATGTTATCCCCTCCTTCATGATAAAGGACGAGATCTTCCCAATGGTAAAATTTGGCCTTCGCCAGGATGGTCTCAAGTTTCTGCCTGGACCAACCTTGTGGAACCATCTTGGCAACAAGATAGTTTACAATGTCAGCATACCATGGGAGCGAGGTGATAGCCAAGATCGCCTCATCTGGAAAATTCTCAGTGATAGGTTCTCTGGGCTCAGATTCCTCAAGGTTCTCTAAGCGGGAGAGATGATCCGCCACCACATTCTTAACTCCAGGCTTATCCTTAACCTCAATGTCAAACTCTTGGAGTAGAAGTATCCATCTGGTAAGGCGTTCTTTGGCATCCTTCTTGGCCATTAAATACCGGATAGCGGTGTGATATGTAAAGATAGTCACTCTAGATCCGAGAATATATGATCGATACTTATCCAAAGCAAAGACTACGGCCAGCATCTCCTTCTCTGTCACAGTATAATTCTGCTGAGCAGCATCCAAAGTCCGGCTGGCATAGTGAATGGCATACGGCAATCCATCCCTCCTCTGTCCAAGCACAGCTCCTATGGTAAAATCAGAAGCGTCCGTCATGATCTCGAATGGAAGAGTCCAATCGGGTGGCTGAAGGACAGGAGCTGTGACAACCATACTCTTGAGAGTTTCAAAGGACGCAAGACACTTATCATCTACAATGAACACGGCGTCTTTCGTCAGAAAATCAGTGAGCGGTCGAGCAATACGACTGAAGTCCTGAATGAACCATCGGTAGAAACCGACATGCCCCAGAAAAGACCGCAATTGACGCATATTAGACGGTGGATTGAGTTTTCTAATGATATCCACTTTGGTCGGATCGACCTCCATGCCCCGGTTAGAGATGATATGACCAAGGAGCGTCCCTTGAGTCACCATGAAGTGACTCTTCTCCCAAGACAAGACAAGATTGACCTCGATGCAGCGCTGAAGCACACGGTCTAGGCAGTCAAGACAAGCATCAAACCCATCGCCATAGATCGAGAAGTCATCCATGAAGACCTCTAAACAGTCACCCACCATGTCTGAGAAAATGGACAACATGCACCTTTGGAATGTCGCAAGGGCGTTACATAGACCAAAGGGCATCCGTCTGAAAGCATAAGTCCCAAACGGACAGGTGAATGTCGTTTTCTCCTGGTCTTCGGGCGCAATGGCCACTTGATTGTATCCGGAGTACCCGTCAAGAAAATAATAATGACTCTTCCCAGCTAGCCTCTTGATAATCTGATCAATGAATGGTAATGGGAAATGATCCTTCTTGGTGGCCTGATTCAATCGTCTGTAGTCCATACAAACCCTCCAAGAAGTGGGTACTCGGGTAGCGATCTACTCTCCATACTCACTCACAACTGTAGTGATACCCGTCTTCTTGGGTACCACATGTAATTGACTAACCCACTTGGAGTCGGAGATGGGGTAGATAAAATCGGCGCTCCACCACTTCGATATTTCTTTCATGACCACATCTCGAAGATTCAGGTTCAGCCGTCACTGGAACTCACGCGAAGGCCTAGCGTCCTCCTCAAGATAGATGTGGTGGGAGCACAGAGCCGGACTAATCCCCTGGAGATCAGCTATACTCCATCCTATCACCTTGCGGTTTCTTTCAAGAACCTCCATCAGACGAGATTCTTGCTCTCCAGTCAAACCTGTTGCGATAATGACTGGGTGCATATTTGGCTCACCCGCAAGGAATCTATACTTCAGCGACTACGGCAAGGGTTTCAGTTCTAGACAACTGGGAGGTGGCAGATCTGGCTTCTGATATGTCTGTGTAAAGGCTACCAGGTCTGCATGTGAGAACTCTCGCTGCGCATAAATACCTGACGAAGGGAACCTTGCTGAATCTTCTATGAACTGTACTGGCTCGCACTCCGTCCTAGATGTCGGCTCTGAAGGAATCAGACATGGCAAATATTCATC
The DNA here is from genome assembly GCA_037367405.1 of Ottelia alismoides. NCBI lineage: Eukaryota > Viridiplantae > Streptophyta > Magnoliopsida > Alismatales > Hydrocharitaceae > Ottelia > Ottelia alismoides. Next base: position 43,403 of record JAZKJV010001700.1, read on the forward strand.
AAAATCATCCCAATCAATGTCTGAATCCGAGGGATCTGAACTAGATGAACAAGAATGAAAATCATCACCACTCATCCAACAACTATCATCCTCAAATGTATCCTCGTCCAGGGGTGTGCTCTCCAGGCTCTCAACTGTCATAAGCTATAAGTATGGTGAATCTGTAGGCAAGGCGAGGGTCTGTGCTATGGGATCTGTCCAAATGGATTCATCATCTGTCATCACAAAATCGCACTCCTGGTGGATGTCTAGCTCGACCTCTGTCATTTACTCAATATCACTGGACTGCTCTGAGCATGTTAATTCTCTCGCTATGGTTTCTCGATCGTCTCTATTTGTATGGTTTCGCCTTCTACGCGAAAGCATACCTTCCTGCTGTCATGGTCGGACATCGCCTTGGTTGTGTCCAAGAATGGGCGTCCAAGTATGATGGGGGCATCGGTTACCGACTCAGGAATCTCCATGTCCAATAAAACAAAGTCCACGGGGAATTTCAGGCCCTGAATGGTAACGACCACGTCTCTCAACAACCCCTTCGGCCTCTTAGTCGACCTATCAGCAAACTGAAGGACTGTCTTGCTCCTAAGAAGAGGACCATCCTGAATCTCGCATCTGACATAGGGAGCTCCTGCATCAGGTCGCTTGGCTGGCAATTTGTTCTGAATGGTGCAGCAAGTGGAATGAGTGGGCACATGGATCTGATCTCTGTGGTTCCTCTTCTTCCTGCGGACTGTAGTCTTCTCTTTCAAGCTCTTTTGGAAGAGAGGGATGTGCTCAAGTGCTTCATGCAGAGTCAACTGAATGTGGAATCTATCAATCATCTGGTTGTTGAACTCTACCTGCTGGGTCATTTTGGGATTTTCTCTTTTACTCCCCTTCGCCAAGCGGAGTGCTTCGGGGAAGGGGATGGTAGGGGCCTCCGAAGATGGAGGACTAGGAAGAGGTTCCTACTCCTGTGAAGGAATAGAATCCATACCATGATCATCATTCAACACATATGGATCTGAAGTGTAAACAGAAACCTTTCCTTTATTCATTTTTTGTTCTTTTTGTTACCACAGTCCTTAGATACAAAAGGTGGCAATACAACATGTGGGAGCTCAACAAAAGTAGAAGTGGTGGCCTCAGCACCACTAACAGCACCTGTCTTCGCGGCATCAGCACCACACTCTGGTTTTGCATCAAAAATGGTGGCTTCAGCACCATCGTCTGCATCGGGTATTACGACAGCCTCAGCACCGTCGTCTGAATCTCCATCATTGGTGGCATCAGCACCACCGTCATCAACATCATCAACGGCATCATCACCTCTCCTCTGCTCATCTGGCACTCATGGTTCCTCGTGTGGACGTCTCTCAGATGAGGCACCACCGATTGGCATCCTACCGCTCCTAGTAGTCACAAATTCAGCATCATACAAAGAAGGCATGTCACTCAAATAATCACTAGGAGAGGTATCCTCTGTGAACTATACCTGCTCAGACTTCCTCTTCAGATTGTTCGGATTTGGCTCAATCTGAGCTGGTATGGCGACTTTGCCCTTGATGATATCTCTCATCTCCTGTCGGAACTCATCCATTTCCTGCCGGAAGGATGCTTGCTGTTCAGAAAGCAAGCGGGCAAGGTCATCTAGAGCTAGGTTCTCAAAAGCGGGTGCCTGAGAATCGGAAGTGTTCCCTTGCTGGAAATGAGGCTGTTGCTGGTGAGAATAATGCTGGGATGGCTGGGAGTATGTCTGTTGAGGCAGCTGACGTTGCCTCCACTGTTGTCCCTGGTAAGAGGGACGAGGACCATGCTGGTTCTGCTGGTGGGCATACTGGGGCTGTTGCTGCTGGCTGGCTGTTCTGATATCCCTGAGCTGGAGGTTGCTGCTGGGGAGAGGTCCCTCCGATGATCCATCGGAATCCTGGGTGATCGCGACGAATCTCGGGCTGTTGGTAACGGTTGTACCATATCCCATTGACTTCCATCAATGGCTCCTGCTCGAAGGATGGTGGAGGTAGAACTGCCAGTGGCTGATCCGGCTGATAGACCACCATCTGAGTATCCTGAGATGGTGGTTGCGTTGGGTAGTACTGCAACAGCGGGACCGGCTCTGCCTGAATGTGGTTGACCTGGCGGTACGAGGCAGAGGGCTGGGTTGAGATACTACTGCTAGGATCAGCCCGTGACCTGGGAGGTTGCTGAGTAGACGTTTGTGCCTCCTGGACGCAAAGAATCTACGTCTTTAGGTTACTCATGATCTTGGTTATCTGGTCCATTTGGGCCAGTCCTTGCATCTACTTTTTCTCGAGGATCTCGAGACGGTCCAACTTCTCACTAATGATGCCCATGTCGGTTGCGGCTGATTCGGCTTGGGCTGCGGCTGTCGACGGAGTATGAGGACCGACATCGATGCGGGTGATCCTCTGAAATGATCCCGCTCCTTGGGGGGGCTTCTGATGTGTGTAGACTCTGGCTTGGGCCATGACTGTCGAGTTCTCTGCCATCCCTTCATAGATGACCCAAACGTCGTCTTCACCCTTGGAGAAATAGGACCCACCACAAGAGGCATTTACTAGCCCCTGCAGCTTCGGTGTCAGCCCACAGAAGAAACTCTGAACTAAGTTGGGCTTGGATATATCATGGTGTGGACACCGGTCAATGAGCTCTCTGAATCGATCCCAAGCCTCATGGAACTGTTCATTAGGTATCATTGTGAAGTTACTGATCATAGCTCGTGCTGCGTTAGTCCGGCCGAGCGAATAATACTTATTCAAGTATGCGGTCCGGAGTTCTGCCCAAGTGTCGACGAACCTCCCCAAATGTTTCAGCTAGTAAGCGACTCTATCAACCAAAGAGAAGGGGAAGGCTATCATCTTGATGGTGTCCTCGGTCACCATCCTGTCGTCAATTGTATTGCAGATCATTTCAAATTCTTGCAGATGGAGATGTGGCTCTTCGGTCGCCAGCCCATGAAATTTAGGCAGTAGTTGAAGGCGAAGCTCAAAATCTTTATGGATGGGGGGAGTCGGATCCATCGATGAGTGAGGGAGGTTGCTGGATTGTGCAATTCTCTCATAATTATCTGTGGCGGCCTCTCCTGATTCGGTTCTCCTCCCTTGCCTGCTACTACTGGTATATCACCGCCACCGCCTCCAGGTATGTCTTCACGTCCTTCTCGCATCTGTGCAATCTCCCTCATGAGGTCACCCATGAATACTCTCTGGTCTCGAATCTGTCTCTGCATAGTCTCTAGGGATGCTAACAGTGAATTGTTGATGGCAGCTTGGTCATACAGAAATGGAGGGAGCTCATGCTCATTTGGGTGTTCTCCTCTGTCTGCCATGGCTGGATTCTCTGAAAAGGAAAAATAACCCATCTCAGGTGCCGTCAAATGTTCTGAGCTCAGTGATGCACTGAATTCTGAAACTCTTGGACTGATGGAAGGAGAAGGGTGGTCGAGGGGGAACAGGGTGGAAGTGAACTCAGGCTCGGAGAGTGGGTCTGGACTCCCCGAGGTTGTCCTAGATGAATAGGGAGGAGTGTTGGATAGCGGTGCCGCCAGAGATGGCCTAAGAGATCTCCGTCCCATCATCGTGATTATTCGAGAAGAGCAAGGTTGAGAAATGAAGGAGGGGGGGCAAAATTGCGCACAATTGTGCGGTGTTTTTGATCTCGACCTAAATTCAACTAGCAATCAAACACAAAACAAGGGGATTCACCAACTCAACGCATGAAGCCGTGAAGGTTCGGCTTTTATCTTTGTAGTTTTTAGCTTGAATTCAGGTAATTATCTTTTAACGAGTCCTTAGAGCGCTACGCCTATAGGAGCGAGAGTACCGCCGGAAAAGAATCCCGTACTTGTCCTCCTCCTGTGTAACATGTAGCCTGCGTTTTTAAGGTCCTTGTAACCCTTCCTGGATCCCTACTCAGCCAAAGAAAAGAGGGAGGAAGCCGATAGGCGAAACCGATACTTCGGATATCGCTCGCAACGGAATCACCTGTGAGCGTGCAAGACCCTACTCGGACGCAAGACGATGAGACAGACACCCCCGTGAAGGCGTGGCCTATGCTCGATACTTCGGACAAGGTCGATGCTCTACACAATAGAGAGTCATCAATGGTGACCAAGCCCTACTCGTCTACGTACGATAGTAGCGCCAATACTTTGGAAATCTAGGCGATACACAAGGCAGCCACAGACTAGGTTTTGGGCTCTAATCCTTACGAAGCCGCTCTGCTCACTTGGAAGGAGACCTTCCCATGCAACCTGAAAACAAGTGAGGGTATTACTCACCCCAAGCAATGAGTCCAATTATCCAATTTTATTTAGGTCAAGTTTTCTTTAGCAGTCCCTTTTTTAATTTTTTTGGTGTTATCACTTGCTTTGAGTCAATTCAATACACGCGCCTAACATTTTTGTATTTTCTTTGATTCCTATTTGATCCAAAAATAGAGGGAGAGAGTCGGAAAAGCTATGCAAGTTGGCACCAAGATGGAAATCTCACCTTTGTGCTGAAATGATGAATGCTCAAGTAGAAAGACTTACAGTGCCTCCAGCTCTCTTCATGCAGGATGCAACGCAGGAATTTGTAAACCTAATCTAAATACCAATATGCACATGGAAATCGTCCTAAGCAGGCAATTGCTAGCGTGAAGAACCACAAGTCGGTCACCAATCCTCAATCCAAGAGTCCGGTCTAGGCTCACCCCTCCTCCTCTCGACACATCGAGTTCAGGAGCAGCGCTTGGTAGGGTGGGCTCGCGGCACGACGGCTCGAAGATGATGAAGCGGCTGTTTAATTTAAACTAAGTCCAAAATGCACTATAGGTACATGCAATGTATTAGGGTGTTTGGACCTAATTTACTCGATCAAGCAAGCCTAAAAGCTAAGGGCTCATTCCACAAAAGAAAAGAAAATAAAACAAAATAGGAAAATGACAGCGGTTAAAATGCGATGAAAACCGCGGTGAGCCCCCAGGTGTACAAACACCTGGAAATTAGGTCCGAGTGTCCGAGTGTCAAAGTACCTGTATTATTACAAATTAATAATGGTCTCTCTCTCTCAAAAAAATGAATAACCACTACCTATTCTCTCTCTCACTCCTCCTGCTCTCTCCTGCCGGCTAGGCTAGAATAGCTGACTCCGCCTCCCAAGGATGCACCGGATCCCCTAGGTGATCCTCCTCGATCCGCGATCCCTCGCAAGAAGACAAGAAAGAAAATGGTTAGACAGTTCAAAAATATATATAAAAAATAGAGAGATCAAGTGAAGCAATAAGGTAAACATTCAATCACTCAAAAACAAGATCTATACGCTGTTGCTCCCCGGCAACGGTGCCATTTGATTTAGCAGGAGATCGGTGGTCTTAAGTTCCACACAAAACGGGAACTTAGTCGATGCGTCGATCACTCAGAAATCCAAACTAAAGTCAACAATGAACCCACAACAATATTAATCAGGCAATGAAAAACAAATGTGGAGTCAAATTTATTTTAACTCTACAAGAAATGTGTATAGTGCAAGTATGTAGAGTGTCGAACTCAAGGAGAAAACATGATAGATCAGGCAAATTGTGCAAAATGTGTGACTGTGATCAATGTCTACAAGTATGCAATTTTTTGTGGGTTTTTAATTTTTTTAATTTTTTATTTAATTTTCAATTTTGTATTTTTGTATTTTGATTTTTTAATTTTTTGATTTTATATTTTCTTTTTATATTCTATAATTTTACATTTTTTTCTTTAAATAGGAATATATATACATTATGAGAAAAGAGAGGATAAGGTATTTATAAAACTAAGTAAAAATACTCAAAAATCAGAAAATGAAATGTTTTTGGTCTTTTTTTGATTTTTATATTATTTTTGTTATTTTTTGAAATTTTTTTGAATATTTTTGGAATTTTTAAAAGTTCAAATACAAGAAAACAGTGAATTAAGCTACTGGCCAAAATTAAAATGAGGATGAAAATACTAAACAATACCCAAAATTCCCCAAATTAATTTTAAAAGGAAATGAAATAAGGAAACTACAGAACCTGAGTTTGCACGTTTAGGATTTTTCTAGGAATTTTTAGATTTTTATGAAGTTTTTAGGGGTTTTCTAATTTTTAAGGTTTTTGTTTTGAAATTTTTAATGATTTTTGTAGAGAAGTAAAAAGACACTAAATTAGACCTAAGGTAATTTTTTTGGAATTTTTCAAAGAGTTTTGATATTTTTTGGTATTTTCTAATGCAAATAGTAGCAAAAATGCTTGTTTTTTATTTTTAATAAATATGAAAATGCAATAAAAATGGAATACAAAAATATGGCGTGAATAAGCAAGCAAACATGAGCTTATGATAATTTTTGTGGATTTTTAGTTTTTTATATATGCATGAAATAAATACAAACAACAAAGAGAAACTACACTACTAGCAAGGGCATATGTGTAAATAGCAAAACATCTAGGGGCCAAAGTGCAAATTTTACGCAAAATATATAACTATTAAACAACGTTCTAGGATAGATTACAAATATTAAAACTTGCGGGGGCACATCTACAAAATACCCACCCAGCGCGTGACTAGCGCGCGCCTGGGAAAGACCTAGGTGCAAAACACAAAACTCCCAGGGGCTCACATGCAAAATATCCAAAAGTTTTACACTTAATGTCAAAATTCCTGGACTGAAATGAAATACCCAAACCCACGACGGGTCCTCTGCAAAATACCCCGCACCTCACGTGTACTGGTCACGTGAGGTGACGTGGCCGAGGACCTGTATGCAGTAATGGAAAGTGCGGGGGCTTGACTGTAAATATTACAAAAATATTTGAACAGCAGATGAATGTTTTAATACTAAATATTAAATACAGAAATGGCCAGGGTTAACAGTGCAAGATACCCAAGCTAAGGGGCTCGTGTGCGATCCGACGGTTGAGGGCTTCCCACTTGCCACGTGGCGAGCCCTCGCTGCGCGATGACGCTTCGGCTTCGACGGCGGTGATTAGATCCCACGGCTTGATCCAATGGTGGTTGTGCGGGGGGATCTAACGGCTGCTGTACGAACTGGAAGGTGGCCGAGATCCAATGGCGGGCGGGGCAAGATGAAGAACCGGGAGGAATTCTGGCGTGGTGAAGTTCTCCCAGCCAAATCGAGCCTCTCCGGCATCCTTCAAGCTTCAAAAATGGCCGGCGACTTCCTGCGGTCCTCCTCTAGGTGCTGTAGGCTTCAAAACTCCTCGGCGACGGCCGAGGCACGTGCTAGAAGGCAGCGGAGCTTTGGGCTCCGCAGATCTCCGACAAGTGAGCAAAACAAGCTCTAGGTCCTTGTCGAAAGGCTTTGACCTACAGAAAAGTATGAGAGGGTCCATGGCAAAGTGCCTGGACCCCGCGGAGTGGAGGTGGCGACGCGAAGCGGCAAAAAGGGGACTCGGCCGGAGGTGCACTCCGGCAAGGTGGTCGATTGGATGATTAGATCGACGGAATGTGGGGATCTTTGAGGCGAAATGATCCTAAGACTAAGGAGAATAAAATGCAAAAGAAACAAGGGGGAAAAGGGGGCTGCCTCGACGGTGGAAACCAGAGGGAAGAAGTACCTCGCTGCCGACGATAGGCGGAGGTGGTGGAGCCGCCTCAGGTGTTGCTCGACCGACCTGACATGCTCAAGAGGCAGTTGTCACCTCCCTCGAGCGATGGGGAGCGAAGAGGGAGCTAAACCTATGGAATGAGGGGTTCAAATTCGATTGAGGTTGAAGATGGCATATAAGGGGTTGACGGACAAGGAGAGAAGGACGAGGTGTCGGAGGTAGACCAGTGGTTCAATGCCTAAGAAAAGCTAAGGGCGTAAATCACCATTGCCCAAGGAACAAAAGTCGTGAAGGGAGTGGGGTGATTTGGTGCAAGATGACTCCTCGAAAAAATCGCGAAATAGGGGTCAAACAAGGCTCTGACAGGCGCACATGGGGAGGGATGACCAGTTGACCGAGGTCAACTGGGGCTTGCACCTGGTTGGTCCACGTGGACCAACCAGGAAAAATCCCTGGAAAATGTCTTGTAAAATCAATTTAAAATAGTTAATGACTTTATTAATTTTTAATTATTAAATAAAAATGTTTATTATTTTATAAGGTATTTTATTATGATTTTTAATTATTTTTATGAGGTATGATTTTATAAGTTGTCTTTTTAGACCTATATAGGTACATATATCTATATATTTTATTAATTTATTTTTGTTTTGTGATTTTAATTTATTTATTTTTATTTATTATTTTATAAATTTATAGAATACTTTTATACACTTAAACATATTTTTATTTTATTTTTCTGAAGTGTTTATATATTTAATAAAATAGAAGTATAAATTATATAGGTATGTGTGTAGGTCTTATACCTATGTATTATATTACAAGTATTTTATTTTATATATATTATAAACAATATTTACAAAATTATAAAAATATAAAATTATAAAAATAATGAATAACTAATAAATTGAATATTTTAATATGTACAAGTATACTACAAGGGTCCAAAATTCAACTTTCAAATCGTAGCTCCGCCAAATGCGAAACCACCACCATTAAATAGCTTATTTTAAATTATATACAATTAAAGGTGAGTTTGATGCATTTCAAGTTTTTATTTGTGAGATATGGGTCTGGGAAGTTGGAATTCTGGAATTTTATTCAGAACATAACTTTTTATCTGTACATTATTTTTGAGTGAAATCAATTTTGTATTTTTATTTATTATCTACAACTTTCATGTACAAAGTTTCTTTGTTTGAGGTATAAAAAGTGGAACCAAAAATAGGTCCCAAAATGAACAAAAACAAAGGGGTTTTTATTGTATTATGGCCCTTATCTCCTCCTACTTTATTCCTTGTCGACCTATTCATCAAGATGCCTAGGTCTCGGGGTTTCGGGTCATAAAATAATTACAATATTTTATTATTTTTCTTTTCTTTTATTTATTATATAATTTTGGCTTTAATTACAGTATTTTATACACTATTTACATGCACATGCATGAATGCTAAGATGCTGAAATTAATGGTATTTACAAGCATTTGCTGGGGTTTTTGAGGTCAAAATGATAGAATAAAGATGATGAAATGTGGATTCATCACCCACCTCAGCAGTACCAGTAGTATCCTTCTCTCCCCTACAATCTATTCCAGCTCCCTCCACCACCGCAACACCATCAACAATCATTACCTCAGCTTCCACACCCACAGCAACAGCGTGGTCTGCACGTTGAATCTTCTAAGGCCACTCCCGTGAAACCGACTGTCGCGACCTCCTCCCGAGGACCTTAGGTTACCCGTCAAACACGTCATTTGCACACTTAATAAGCTTAAGTTAATCTCATGCTATGAAAAACCTGGGGAAATTTTTGCCTTTTCACAACGTGACATTCATAAGATTTGTTATGCTAAACAAGCAACCACAAGAAAACTAAAAGCGGAAGTAGGAAGTGCACCAAAACTGAACAACACAATATCCATTCTTTTCATTTCATTCATATATATACATGTTGGGTTTCCACAACACCCATATACATATATCTGTATCAAAAAAATTACAGAGGAGAGTACCACAATCATCGAACAACTGAACTACAAAAGTAATACATGCTCTGTAAGTGTCAGCACCAAAAGAACAACAACAGCCCCAAGTACGTCAGCTACTCGATCGCAGGACCTTTGCCTGCCACAGATAGAAAAGGGACAAGAAAGTATCTGTCAACAAAATTGTCAAGCACAAATTCTACACAGTTCTGCTAAAAAGAGTAGTAAGTAAAGACTAGAACTACTAGGGAAACAGAAAGTAGTTGTAGTGGACAAAAGAAGCTAGCAAGTAAAAGTGGGTTAATTGATTCTTTTAAAATTATTTACTTGCTTTCTGAAGTCTAACAAGAAGAACAAACTCACTCACTACCACACCGTATCTCCCTCGGTCAATGGAACTAACCAAACAACAACTCAAAGCTAGAAGTAAGTTTGTGGTCTTGGTCCGGTTAGGACCTCGATATCCGGGTAGGACTTCAAAGTCCAGGTTGAACCTCACACTATGACTCTGAGGTATGGTGTACGCCTCAGGGTTGGGGTGCCTCCGTAGGCATGCGATGGTGTCTTGCATCCTAACTAAGTTCCCAACACTCCTTCTAGCTTGTTCTCTCGACTCATTGATCCTCGGTCGACACGTGTGATAGCTCGCTCATGAAGGTGTATAAGAGGAACCGTACTCACAACTCTCTCAACATCCAACCCTCGTTAGCCTCTACTAACAGAACTGTCGTCACTAGTCTCCTAGCGGAAAAGTCACTCATCTCTTACCCCATCACGAGGTCACAGCCTGGCGGAAAGGTAAGTGAAATCCTCAGTGTCTACTAACCATTACCCAATCACCAGGACACCAGCCTGGCGGAAAGGTAATTAAAGGGGGGTCATCAATGTTTAGTGGAGAATCTTTACTGGGTAATTCGTGAACTGTCACATGTCAATTGATCACTACCCCATCACCAAGTCACAAGCCTGGCAGAAAGGTAATACTTTCAGCGGTGAGGAAACCCCCGAAGGGATTCGTATGCTCTCGCCAATCCCAGTGGAAGTGTGGTCCAAGGGAAAGGCGGTGGTAGTACGACTACTACACCACTGGAGGCAGGAAAGAGAAGAGGAAAGCCTGTCGGACCCGACTTCCTCTCTCGTTGCTCAACTCCCGAAGGAGAAAAGATAAGTAAAAACCAGACGAGCTCGTAACTAACTGCGGAGAACCCCCAACCTAGGCTCTCAAAGAAAAACCAACGGGTCAACGGAATGGTCTAGACAACTCGTGGATCCCAACTAAGCGTAAAAAAACTGAGCCAGCTCGAAGAAAACACGTACAAAGGACTGGGATCCTAGACCCATGCTCTCAGTGTTCGCTACCCAAGCCTGAGCGACCTCATCTCCTGCTCAGGTGAGGGTCACCGCGCCCTCGCACAGTCGGAGCATCAATCTCCATGACTGATCATATGTGACATCACCATATTTATTTTCATGTTACACCCTAAGTGTCTACGGTTTCTTTGACTTATTTCACATCTCCAAGTTATCAGTCCCAAACCCGAATTTTATTCTATAAGAACCTCAACTAATCCTAGGTCAGAGATACAGACCTGTTATGATAGTCTCTCTCTCTCTCTCTCTGATCCCACGGAAGAACATCTATCTTATGATCTTGGCTATCTTATCGGAAACATCGTTCTTTCCTACGTCCCAAAAGATTCACAAACACCTACAAAGGTCGGGCTATTTCTTGGAGGAAGACTTGCTTCATGGCAAGTTCATATAGTCTTGTTTTCATGCATGATAACCATATATATATAACCTTAAGATTCGTCCCCAATCTCATAATTCATAATATGTGTGTCAAGCCCACCTTTATAAGTAACAATTATCCTAAGGCATGCTCTTAAAATGGATACTAATAAAGGTTTACCCTATCCAATTTTATCACACCCAACACATTAGAAATGTGTGTGTATAATTCATAATAATCCAAGGCATCTAGTCCCTTTAAGTTCACACCCAACTTCATGGCTTCAAGGACATCATTTAGGTGTTTAATGGTCTTTAAGGTCTAACATTTAAAGGGGTCCTTTTGAGGGCGATACATGCTCCAATCATGCATCTATTCCACTCAAAGACCTATGTGTACAGCTAGCACATGGCTGCAAACATAAGACATTTCATCCTCTCATAATCCCTCTCCTTAATGGGATTAAATCATTAATGGATTTCTCATTCCATATAGGGAAAACATGGGGACTTGGGGTTTGTAAAACTTATTAAAGGATGCCTATAATTTTGATTAGTCATGCATTCCACAATGGAATTTGGTCACAGCTTGGCCCATGGACAGCAACCAAATTAGTCCCAAAACCACCATCAAAACCCATCTAAATACGTGGATTTCATGTGTATTACATTCTCTACATATCCATGGTCAAATCCACCAAAATGTGTCTAAGGATATTATCAAAATCATGTATGTCCTTAGTCCTAATGCAACAATATCCAATCTGAATATTCAGTGGAGATGTAATATAAGTAGTCAATAACTCCTCAAAAACTCCTCATTTTGCTAAAACAAACCCATGGATTAAAGGTTGATATGAAAGAGTATATATTAACAAGTATTTACACTCAAGGAGACATGAAGAAACTCCCTAAATGCATCTTAAAACTCTAAGTTAAAGTGCATGGACAGATCTGGACACATTTAGTTACTTTTATATGACAACATCCAAATCATTTCCAAATCACCTAAAATTTCAAATTAAAGGACATGAATTATAGGCCAACTTAGTGAAGTCATAGTCAGCAAGCATATCTAATCAAGGGAACTTAAATAAGACTCTCAAATCATACAAATTATTGGCCAAAATTCAACAACAAAATCTGAAACTTTTAACATAGCCGTCCATGTATAGTCTCTTTAGGAGATTAAAATCAATGCAATTTCGTACCCAAACCCATGGATTAAAGGTTGATATGAAAGAGTATATATTAACAAGTATTTACACTCAAGGAGACATGAAGAAACTCCTCAAAACCATCATAAATATATGATTTTAAGTGCAAGGACAGGTCTGAAAACATGCAGGTACTTGTATACGAACAACCACCAAATAAATTCCAATTCACCTCAAATTTCAAAATAGAACCCATGGATCTTAGTCCAACTTAGTGGAGATGCAATCAACAAGAAAATCCACATAAGGAAACTCAAGGAAGATCCCTAAAGCATGAAGAAATCTCAGCCAACATTCAACACAACAAATCTGAAAACATTCAGCAAACATCCATGTACAGCCACCATAAAAGCTCCTAATCCCATGAAATTTCGAGTCCAAAGACATGGATGGAAGACCAACTTAATGGAGCATATAGAAGCAACAAAAACCACTCAAGAGAGATCAAAAATCCTCCCCAAGTTATGCATGAATTCAGTTATAATCCAACATGGACAGATCTGGACACTATCAAATCCTTCCATAAAAACCCCTCCAAAAACCAAATTAAAGTCCAACAAGAATCTCAATCAACACTTTGATATAATAGCTCAACATAAGGCTCAAATGGTGTAGAAAATTCCATCTAATGGCAGCAAAGAGGGGGTATAATTTGTACCTTCAACAGTGCTCAAGAACTGCTCAAGGACAACAGCAACTCCAGCCTTCTATCACCAATTTCGATCCAAGCTTGGCCTTGGATCCTACATGCAACACTTGATCTTTGTTTCTCTCCTTCCTAGCTTTAATTTGAGCCCAAGAACTAAAATTTGGGTGGAGAAATGAGGGATAAAACTAAGAAAGAAGATGGAGATCCATGGAAATTTCGGCCATGGAGAAGAGAGCTCCAAGTTTTCAAGAGGAAGAAGATGAAGTGGAGGTGAAGGGGTGGCGCCTATGGTTGCTTATATCCTTGAGAAAATTACATCATAAACCCCACCAACTCTTCCTATTTGCACATAAGGCCCACCTATGAATAGTAATCACATTACTAATCATAATTAACCACTTAATCACCTCTAGCCACAATTCCACAATTAGCCACTAATGACATCTTAATTTCCCATACTTAATCACAATTAAATTCTCAACTTTTAAAGCCAATCAAACTCACTAATCATTCATCATCTTGGACTTAATTGGTCATTAGAAATTAGGGATGTTACACCGACCCTGGATTGCTTGGCCCAGCTTGTCAAAGGGCTAGCAGATATGACCAGGAAGTTAGATGACCTGACCGCCACTAAGACCACCATCCCGGCGCAGGTCGAAGCTAACCCCAATAGCTTCAAGAGGAAGGAGCAGGTAGAATGTGAAGTCCCGTCTATGCATGTAGAGTCAGAGGATTGTAATATTGTTTTTTCTAATGCTCTCACTCTCAGGAGCGGTAGGGCTTTGCCTCCACCTTCCACCAACAAAGGGGAGAATAAAGCTTCATATGAATCATCATCTTCTGCACCAACCGTGCCAGCTACTGGGACAGGTGAGGAAGAAGGAGGAGGAGGAGCCATTCTGGTTTCCACTGACCACCATCTACATCAACAAAAACAACAAAAAAATCAGCAAAAACAAAAAGAACAAAAAGAAGCTCATCGCCGAAGTGAAGCTGCGCCAGCCTTGGAGGAGCCACCAGCAGCAGTCGATCACTCGCTAGCCGACGGAGCAGAGGTCCCACTTTTTGCTCGTCCACCAGCACCAGCACATCAACTTCCAGCTTGTACTCCTTTTTGAAGTCCAGATGTACAATAGTTTGCGGATTATGGTTTTAATCTAAATAAGAACTCTAATTTGGATTCCGGCAATATACATATTCCTTTCCTGATGCAATAGAAAAATCCAAAAAAAATTGCAAAAAGAAAAAGCACATTATCTTATCCTGGAGTTGTGGATATAATTAGTAACTTAACTGTTGAGATTCCTCTAATGAAGGCCATGGAGTACATTCTAGCTGTGAAGAAAGGTCTGAAAGAAGCACGTACAAGCAAGCGTCGACCAACATGCAAGAACAGATGCAAACAGGTTGATAAGCATGTTCTCACCATGGCCACTGTAGCAGCCATCAGCAACCTCCCACAGAAAAAGCAGGACAAAGGAGCACCTCTTATCAGTTGTGAGATTTTTGATCAGGTCTTCGAGCGCACTCTTCTTGACAGCGGGTCTTCCATCAACCTTCTGCCCTCGTCACTAATGCAAGAATTTGGGCTAGGTCCACTCAAGCAGACATGAATGATCATTCAGTTCGTTGATCGATCCATCAAGCGACCTAGAGGTCTTTTGGAAGATGTTGTGGTAAAGGTGCGAGAAATGCAGTTCCCAATTGACTTTGTAGTCCTTGATATGGACTCCCCCGTACCCTTACTCCAGACCCCTATCATCCTTGGCCGGTCATTCCTGCACACCTCATAGGTCGTGGTTGATTATGGATCTGGTAAGATCACCTTCAGCTTGGGCAGCAAGCGAATCACTATAGACATGATCAGCGAGCCCAAAGTCATGACTGATGAGAGTCGTGCAGCACCAGAAGCAGACTGTGACTTTATTGCAGAAATCAGAGATACACCACTTTCTTTGGACGATCCATGGACCCAAGAAATCCTCTCTTTAGCGGAGGACTTGGAAAGCATAGTAAAGACATGCTCCGATGATACTTGGGAGGCATAATCCCATTTGCTGATGCGCCTATTTGACTCCAAGGACTCACTCCAGCCCGAACACGATGAGCCTAGTGCAGAACTGTTCGGCACATCACCGGGATCTCGACAGAGTACTGAGTGTAGTAGATCTACCAATGTTTATGCAGTACATCCCACCACCAGTGCAGTTTCTGAGGTGACTGATAAGTTAGCTAGATCAGAACTAGAACTCAAGCCACTTCTTGTAGGCCTGAATTATGCTTTCCTTGCGGGTGAAGAAAACATGTATCTGGTTATCATCAGCAACAGGCTGAATCCGGAGCAGGAATCTCGACTTCTCGAGGTTGTAGAAAAGAACGGCAAGGTGATTGGTTGGCATGTATCAGATCTCTGCAGGATAAATCCGGCGTTGTGTTCACACCATATTTATCTGGAAGAAGATGCCAAGTTGTCCTGCGAATTCCAAAGAAGACTGAATCCAAACCTCTGAGACATCGTGATGAAAGAAATCATGAAATGGTGTGATGCAGGCTTCATTTATCCCATCTCCGATTCAAAATGGGTAAGCCCTTTGCACGTAGTTCCCAAGAAGTCAGGGCTTACTATGGTTACAAATGACAAAGGAGAGGAGATATCTACTTGGGTACCAACATCCTAGCAGGTGTGTGTTGACTACCACCGTCTTAAAGCAACAACGAAGAAGGACCACTTCCCCTTGCCATTCATTGATCAGGTTCTGGAAAGATTAGCTGGCAAGGAGTTCTTCTGCTTTCTGAATGGTTACTCCAAGTGCAATCAAGTGGCAATCTCCCCCGAGGACCAAGAGAAGACTACCTTCGCTTTCCCGCTCGGCACCTACGCTTTCAGGAGAATGCCCTTTGGATTGTGCAATGCACCTACGATGTTCCAGAGATGCATGCTAGCAGTCTTCGCCGAGATGATAGGCAGTTTTCTTGAGGTGTTCATGGACGACTTCTCAGTCTATGGTGACAGTTTCGATTCTTGTCTTGAGAACCTGGACAGAGTACTTCAGAAATGTCGTGAAGTTAATCTAGTGCTATCATGGGAAAAGAGACACTTCATGGTCACAAAAGGAATTGTGTTGGGTCACGACGTTTCCAAACGTGGCATGGAAGTCGACCCGGCAAAGGTGGATGTGATCGCCAATCTCGAGCCACCTCAAACAGTGAAGAATGTGAGGTCATTCCTGGGGCATGTGGGATTTTACAGACGATTCATCCGGGATTTCAGCCGCATTGCCCGACATCCTATGGAACTTTTATGCAAGGAGACCGAGTTCAATGTTGATCAGCAGGTTCTCCTTTCTTTCAATCAGTTGAAGGAGCTTATCACTCAAGCTCCAGTCCTACAACCGTCGGATTGGTCTCTCCCTTTCGAGATCATGACGGATGCGCCAGACTTTGCAGTTGGGGTTGTATTAGGACAAAGGAAAGACAAGGTGCCCTATGCCATTCATTATGCCAGCAAAACATTAGATGGAGCGCAAAGAAATTACACTGTGATAGAAAAAGAGTTGCTGGTCATGGTATTCGCCCTGGAAAAATTCAGATCTTATTTGCTTGGATCAAAAGTTACCATCTTCACAGACCACTCTACTATCTAGTATTTACAGCAAAATAAGGATGCCAAGCTCAGACTGATCAGATGGATCCTTCTCCTCCAGAAATTTGATTTGGAAATCAAGGACAAGCCTGGAGTTCAGAATGTGGTAGCAGATCATCTCTCCATAATTGAGCAACAAGAGCCTCCACTGAACAATGCACCCATCACAGAAATCTTTCCTGACGAATCAGTCTTGTATGTGGATTCACTCCTTTGGTATGCTGATATTGTCAACTACCTCGTCTCGGGGGTAGTACCATCGGATTGGATGAAAAATCAGAAGGACAAATTCTTGTTGACCATCCATTTCTACCAATGGGAAGATCTCCTCTTATCAAGTGAAGGGGCAGATTGCATTTGGCGCAGGTGCATTCCTCAGGAGGAGCATCATAGTGTCATCGAGCGTTGTCACTCGCTCGAATTTGGTAAACACCACTCTGGAGATAGGACGGTAGCAAAAGTACTTCAATGTGGCTTCTGGTGGCCCACACTATTCAAGGATGCAGCAGCCTTCCATAAACTATGCACTGACTGTCATAGATTGAAGGGCACACTCACAACGAAAGACTCGATGCCCTTGAAGGTCATTCAGATAGCAGACGTTTTCGATGCTTGGGGCATCGATTTCATGGGGTCTTTCCCTAACAGTCAGGGATATGAGCACATCCTTCTTGTCATCGACTATGTGAGTCATTGGGTTGAAGCTATCCCTACTCGAATCGCAGACAGCCGGACAGTATGTCGTTTCTTAAGAGGAAATATCATTTCGCGGTTCGGGATTCCAAAGATTCTTATATCAGATGGGGGTAGCCACTTCGTGAATAAAGAGGTCAAGAAATTAACGAAGGAATACGACATCGACCATCGAGTCGCATCTCCTTATCATCCCCAGACCAATGGCATTGCAGAATTACCGAACAGAGAAATCAAGACGATACTTCAGAAACTTGTGAGGCCGGACAGAAAGAATTGGTCCCAACTCTTGGACTCAGTCCTCTGGGCATACAGAAACGCCTACAAGTCTCCCTTGGGTATGTCGCCTTATCGTCTGGTGTATGGGAAGCCATGTCATCTGCCCGTGGAACTAACTCACAAATCTTTATGGGAAATTAATATGTGCAATGTGGACTCACAGAAAAGTGGTCAGAAAAGGAAAGATGATCTGAACAGACTTCTGAAATTCCGAGACTACCTATGGGGTCACTTCTGCAACTGATAACTAGCACTGAAAACCGTCTTGACATTGGGTGGTTTGGTGTTTTGATGATCCCTACCTTATTGACCACAACTTTTGTATTGATTATCACCTTCATTGTCAGTAGATATTGATGGTATTCGTGAACATGTTTCTGGATCTCTACTTTACGGAAACAAGATTCTCTCTGGTGCGATTGTTCCTATTTCTGCAGATATAGGTTTGCATTTTGATCCAGGAAGCAACATCCATCGATGAATGATTATACAATGGTGGTCCTTATGAGCTAATTATTCTACATTTCTGACTTGGTGTAGCTTGCTACATGGGTCATGAGTAGGAACCGAGTTTCCGTTTGGGTATGCACCCTTAGATTGATGTTGCAACATACGATAACACATTGATGTACAAGGAGAAGGTGAAATGCTGGCATGACCGGCACATCAAACGAAAGACCTTCGAAGCTAGGCAGAAAGTGTGGTTATTTGATGCAAAGTTGAAGATATTCCCGGGCAAATTAAAAAGCAAATGGACAGGGCCATTTCAAGTTCGTGAAGTGTGTGACAATGGAAGTATTGCCATATCAGAACTGTCTCCCGACACACAGCCATTCGTCGTCAACGGTCAACTCCTAAAGCCCTACCTTGAGCCTGATACTTTCTTGGTTGTTGTCGATTCAATCCAGGTTCTACACTTTGAAGACACATCCACGACACTAGCAGCATCAAAAGATTCAGACAATGCACCTCAAAAACTTTTTCTCTGATTTATTCTTTTCTTCTTTTCTTCTTTTCCTTTTCTATTTTCTTTTGCTACCAAAAAGGTATATGCCACGAGTCCCTTCCTTCTTTGATCTTCTCTGTTGTCTCCTCTTCTTGACTATACTTAGGGATATCTTACCCTAAGTATAGGGGGAGACAACCTGAGTACGATCTATCTATTCTCACCCTTGACCATCCATGCCTTGTGTACAGTTTGCTATGATTAGGATTATTTGATCCTAAGTATAGGGGGGACGGTCAACTTCTCGTTCATTCATTTATCTCCTCATTCCTTCATTCTTTAGACTTCTCTATACTCAGTCCGAGTTATGATTTCTCTCTTTCTCTTTGATCTATGAGGACATAGCTCGAGCTAAGTATAGGGGGTTGTATATACTATGTATATACTTTAAGCCATAACTCGTACTTTCATATTTTAAAAAATACCTATGTCTAAAAATTGTGTTAAAGTATTCACAATATACTAATAAAAGATGGTTGTAGTTCCTCTGACTCTTTTTGTACATTCTGATTAATGAATCAGGCAAAATTGCTTTTTGCAAAATGTTTGAAAAAGAGTTTCTTTTTGAAAAATCTTCTGAAAGCTGTTTGGAAAATATTTTGTAAAAAGTGTTCAACCATTGTAAATATTTTTGTTTGCAAAAATTTATTTCCTTTGTGTGAAATAAAAGTGTTTGAAAAGTGATTTGCAAATGGTTGGAAAAATGGTTGCAAAATTATATTGAAAAATCTATATATAGTATTTGAAAAACCTTTACAAAATAATTTTCAAATATGTGTAAATTTTTGTAAAAAAATATTTGTGAAAATTATGTTGTACTATAGTTTTCAACAATTTTGCAAAATAATTTTCAAATAAGTTTGAGGATTGTACACACTATGCTGAAAAGTTTTTATAAATGTATAAAAGTGAGAAGCAATCCCTTTTAAATCCTTTAAGAACCAAAACCCTCCTATACATAGAATATATCCACAAGTAAAGATATGTACCCATTCTTTTACTATATACTGATTAATAAATCATATTAAAAATGTTTTTGCAAAATGATTTAAAAAATGGCGTGACCCGTTTGGAAAACTTTCTGTGAAATATTTTCTACCTTTGTAAAAATATTTTGAAGTGAAAAATTCTTTTCTTTGTGTGAAATAAAAGATTTGAAAACATATTTGCAAATATTTTGGAAAATGTTTTGTAAACATATTTTGAAAAAATGTATAATACTCTTTTGAAAAATCTTTGAAAAATGGCTTTCAAATGTTGTAAAGGTTTGAAAAAATTATTTTGTACTAAAATTTTCAAAATTTACCTTCGATGAAATTTGAGGAATAAAGGCATCATTACAAATAAAAATATGTAATAAGATAGAATTCTTTATCAAGTGTATATATGCACATAAATAAGTCACTTTGTTAAAACCCATAAATTCTTGAAAAATTTCAATTCTTGTAAAATAAAATAAGCACGCCCGTGTAAATAGCTGTACATATTTCTGCGCTTAAATTCTTTTTATTTCCCAAAAATTCTTTTTGTAAAAAAATCTTTTTGTTTGCAAAAATCTTTGAAAAAGTGCATCATTTATCGTGCATAGCATTTGCATATCATTCATATTCTTTTAGAGTGAGCTTGATGATTGAACTAGTTCAATAAAGTCTAAGATCGGAGCTTGGTTGGACCTTAGTGCACCTAACTGCACTGCAACCTTATAGGAACTAGGTTTAAGGTACTTCAGATCCATTAGGACTTAATTACTTGAGACTCAGGGCTGGGTTCAAGTCACCTCAACTGACTAACTAGAACTTTTTGAAACGCACGCATGACTCTTGTTGGTCGTGACCTAACATGGACACTTGCACCTTTCACTTGGCTCAACTAAGTTGGAGTGGTGAAGGAGTTGGATTTGCCAGTCTAAGACGCACACGGGTGGAAACATTTGTCCTCGTCTAAGGAGGGAAGTGCACCTCAACCTGGTCCAGTTTCAATGAAGTCAAATGATAGGAGAATGTAGGTTGCAAAAAAGCTTCAAAATAGGGATAGTCTTCTGGCTCAAGAAGAAAACGTCCTTATGTAAATGCTGATGTAAATAGTATGTTGAATAAAAAAACTCAAAAAAATGGACAGGCTTATAAATAAAAAAATAAAGTGCCTACCGGAGTATGTATATATGTTGTATAGAAAATGAGCAAGCTTGAGCATCAAAGTTATATCATTTGAGCATGTAGTTGGATGACTTGTCTACACTGGTCATGTATCCCAGGATAGGTAGCTACACTGACTACCGTCCATTCTTTTCTTCACCTCCTCCTCTTGAGTTGGATGCCACTTGAACTTAGAAGGGAATGCCCTGCTCCTCAAGGACAGAGTGCTGGATTGGGGAATCATTGGGTTGTCGTTCTGGAGAAGTCAGTTCCTTTGTCATTTCAGTTGGGGGGAGCCACTATCACGTACATTGTACAAGTCAACTTCATAGTCATAAGGGTTTGCGTATGATGTAGGTTGGTTCTGACATGGCTACTGAGGTGATTTGAACCGAGTTCTGTGACTCTCGAAGGTTGTTGTGTCTTAAATTTGGTTCCCGACAAGGTTCCGCACACATTCTCACATCAAGGCCTAACCTGAACTTCAAACTTTGATTTTGTAAAGATAAGTTAATAACTGAAAACAATATCATTCTTTCTTTCTTTTTCTTTTCTTCTTTATTCTTTTTGTGCGTATTGCATAAGTATTTGCTAGGGACTGGCAAAGGCAAGTATAGGGGGTGATGAATCTCTATTTCATCACCTCTATTCTATCATTTTGGCCTTAAAACCCTAGCTACTGCATGTGAATAGCATTAATGTGCACATAATAGCATCCATTATTTATTGTATTTATTGTACATAAAAAAGGCTTTTTATGCCAAAATTATAAAATAAAGAGAAGAAAAGAAAAAGGAAAAATTTTGAAAATATTTTATGACCCCAACCCCGAGACCAAGTCCAAAATGGAGTCGGTAGACAAGGAATAAAGTAGGGGGAGATAAGGGCCAAAAATACAATAAATACATCATTTATTTATTCATTAATTATGCACTCTTGACACCTATTTTATTCTTAATTATTTATTCATCAAATAAAGAAACTTTGAACATGAAAGTTGTAGATAATAATGTAAATAAAAATGCAAAATTGAGTTTGTACAAAAATAATATACAATGTGCATTTTATACATAGAATAAAAAACCAGAAACAAAACTTCACAGGCCCATATCTTTTCAATAAAAACTCAAAACATAGCAAAATCACTCTAATTGTATATAACTTCTCATGAGTTATTTAATGGTGGTGGTTTTATATTTTTTGGAGCTACTGTGTAAAAGTTGGGTTTTTGACTCCTCATTGAACATTCTACCGCTTAAAATATTCAATTTATTCATTATTCCTTATTTTTACAAATTCATATTTTTAGAATTTTGTAAATATTATTTATGACATATATGCATTTCAAAATTAGAATAAAATCAAAAGGAGAATACAAAATAAAATAAGTCTATGAAAATACATAAACAAAATACATGTGTTATTATATGTATATAAATAAAAGGAAAATATAATCTTTCATTCTTTATTCTTTTATATTTTTTATAATATTGTAAAAATTATATAGATTCTGTTAAAAATATAAAACTAAAATAAAACTCAATAAAATACATTTAAATAAAATAGTAGACAAAAAATATAGGTAAAATACCTATGAATATACCTATACAATATAATTACATATTTATTAAAGTGTATAAATAACATCATAAAACTAAAATAAAAATATATTTATACTCACAAAAATAAGTTATAAATATATAAAAGAAAATAATAAAAATAACAAAATAAAAAGAAAAATGTACAAAATACAGGTAATTATACCTATAAATAAGCCCTTAAAAATTAACTACTAATAAAATAAGCCAAAAATAAATAAAAATCATAATAAAATACTACATAAAATAATAAACATTTTTTATTTTATACACAAAATTTAATAAAATTATTTACTATTTTTAATTAATTATTCTTTAATAAAATTCCCTATTTTGTCCTGCAGTGGTCTCAACTGGACCAATGGACGCGCTCCGCTCGTTGACCCTCAGTCAACAGTCCCTCCCAAGTCTGATTTGATGTGGACATGTTTAATCCCTGGTTTTCCACCTTTTTCCATGACATCTTGTCCATCTATCGACCTCGCTCCTGAAGATAAAGTGATCGTTGATTATCAGATATCCACGTCACCGTCTTGGATCACCTAGAAACACGATCGATTCTTTGATTTACCACAGTCAATAAGGGTGCGTCACTATGTCTATAAATAAGTGCCTCCGCCTCCTTCTGCAAATTTGGTCAACTTTTTATCCTCTTCTACCTCAGCCTCGATCTAGATGCCTCTTCGTGACATGGAGAAGCTCCTGGAGGTCTGGGCGGGCTGAAGAAGGTGGGGTTGCACCCACAGTCGCCGATGCCGGCGACCCTGCTCCCTGGCATCCAATCAGGTATAAGCGGTGTTTTTCTTGCATCTTTAGCTAGGTTTTAATGCCTGCATTTCATTTATGTCAGTAGTTTAGTGATTAGGGTAGTCGGTTAACTTAGTTTAGTTAATTTGTAGTTCGTCGGAGCTCCACCCCGGCGAACGATCCCACCGTGAACCACCCGTTCTTCGACCATTCTTCCACCCTCACTTCGTTCCCTCTCGCATTCTCCATCTCCCGACCATCTCAGATCATCCAGACTCTTCTTGGTTCTGCAAATCGAAGCTCACCCACCTCCCCTCACCGGAACTTCATCGCCCATCTTCTCTCCTGTGCATTTCAGCTTCAAGCCTGGTCGAGGAGAATCCCCTCGAGCCGTGTGATCTTCCTGTGCAGGTTAGGCGCACAAAGAAGCATCAGGAGCCACATTCTGATCCTGTCGGAGCTACCTAGAGCTCTTCGCCTTCCTCGACCTTGCGGAGGAGCTCCGGTGAACCTCCACCCATTCTAATGCCTCCAGCATGTATTGCATCCTGCCAGGAAGATGCTCGGCCATCTCGGAGCTTCAAAAGCCGCCGGAGACGCGAGGGAGGAAGGATTGCAACTCGCCCCAAGCGAGTTCTTCCATGTTCTTCCACAATGCTTCCCCACCATCAGATCAAGAGAAGAAGCTTGTTTCGATCGTGGCTATTCATTCTCGCCACGTTTCGGCCGTCGATGAAGATTCAAGATCTGATCCAAACCGATCATCGATGAACCGTCATCGGCGCACGTGGACGCACCACGTGGATAAGCGAAGGAATATCAGTCATCGATCAGCGCACCTTTATAGGGTAAATTGCATACTTATATCCCGTATTTCTATTTATTATTTAGTCCTGTGAATAAAATATAACATTTAAAGTAAAGTGGAAATTTTATAAAGGGACCCCTGAACTTCCGTAATTGCAAATAGGTCCATTCCACGTCACCTCACGTGTCGTCCCACGTGAGATGGTAAAATGGCAGGGATACCCCTGTGATTTTTTGTATTTATAAAAAGTCCAATAAAATGAAATTCACTTGTTATAGTTTTGTGAATTTTGCAAGCAGGTCCCTAAACGTTCATAGATTTACATTTTAGTCCATGCCTATAGGAATCTCGTGTCGGCCCACTTGCTAGGTTATTTGCATGCGCACCCTGACGGGTTTTGAAATTGTAATTTAGCCATTAAAATTTAATTAAACATTGTAAACTTTTGGTGTTTTTGCACAGACACCCCTAAACTTCATTTTATTTGCCAAAATGTCCATGCTAGGATATGTAGTTTTATATAATGTATCTAATTATTAAAAATACCTAATTAGCTCCTAAAAATAAGAAAAAATAGGATAAATGCTTTAGGCCTTGAAGATAAACGTTGTTATTTTTAAATGGCATTTTTCCCATTTTATCTATTTATGAAAAATTAAAAGGAGCTAATTAATCCCTGTCTAATTTATAAAATACCTAAAAAATAACAAAACATTTTGAAACATTCCAAAAATATTATATATGGTATATTTCGATATTTATTGAGTCCAGAAAATAAAAACCCCAAAAAATAAGAAAAAAATTAAAAAAATCAGAAAGCTTCAAAATACAACAAAAAATATAAAAATTCTACAAAAATACCAAAAATATGTTTTTTTGTTGTATAATTATCTATATATTAGTATTTATGTATTAGAAATACTTTGGGTAATTTTGGGACTTATTTATTATTTTTACAACCCAAATCAATTTCGGACATTTAATTAATCCTTTACTTGGGATAATTTTGACTTAAAAATACATAAAAATTAGCAAATACAGAAAAAATCACAAAAATAGTAAAAAATTGTATAAACCCCAAAAATATTATTTCCTATATTTATTATTATTTTTACCTATTTTTTAATATATATTATCTCTCTCACTTATGTTATATAAACATACTTTATATAGCTTTATATTTCTATTAAAGAAAAAGAAATTAAAAAATATAAATATATGTATAAGAAAATACAAAATCAAAAATTAAAAGTAAATTATATATATATCCAAAAATAATACTAAAAAAATACATAATTGAAAACCAACAAAAAGAATTATACAAATCAATGACACGGTTGTTCATGAATAACTGTAGGCTACCTGTTTTGCTCTCTGTGGTTTGATCTCCACATGCTTATACCCTATGCATTTTACGGTAGAGAAAATAAATGTTAATTATACATTTTTTGGATTTTTGCTGACTAATTGGGATTTCGCGAGTGGTCACCGCAGCGATTTTTGTCTCCGCCTTGTATGAGACTTATTTCGACCCTCGCAGGAATTCGATTATCAAGTTCCCTCACTGAAAAGTATCTAATCATGTTTAAGTCTGGTTGTTAAAATTGACATTAAAGGATTTTTTAATTTTTTTCTTATTTTTATTTGAATTTTGAATAAATTTATAGATTTATAAAACAATTTATTAATCTCAATTTACACCCTTTAAGTTGAAAATAATTTGAAAAACTTTTTACAAACCTTAGCACATAAATATAGATTTTCAAATAATTTGCAGATATTTTCAAAATAAGGAAAACTCCATTTTTCAAACCTAAGTACAACATTTTTCAAGATAATGTCACATAAATATAAGTTTTCAAACATATTTTACAAATGTTTTTCCAGAACATGTAAAATCGTATTTTCGCAAACCATGTAAAACCTTTTTCAAAACCATGTCAATATAGGTCTATAATTTTTTTCAAATAATTTTCAAATTATTTTTACAAAAAAATCAGTTCCAAAATAATTAATACGATACACGATGCCCAAGCAGATTTTGAAAAAAAATAAAGTATGAGCTATGGCTAAAGTATATATGTAAATATACACGGTACACCCCCTATACTTAGCTGGTGCTATGTCCTCATAGCACAAAGTGATATGAAACCATAGCTCAAAATTAGGGATGAGCATGGGTCAGGCTAGGCTAGGCCCTGAAGGGCCCGGGCCCAAGCTCATCTAAAAAATCGGGCCTTGAGCTGGGCCTAGGTCCACAAAATTTTTTTTGGTTTGGCCCAAGCCCAGGACGGTGCATCTCCACCCATTAGAGATTATTACTTTGAGTCTTTTGTTTTAAGTCAATCTCAACTCAAGTTAGGCAAACCAAAATTGTTTAAAACATATGCCATAATATTTGTGAAACAACTAAAATTCAATTCTACAAAATCCGAGGATTTCTCGTTTTACACAAGTGCACTCAATTCTATATATCATGAATGTCTCTCATGTACATAAATTAAAAGAGTGAAACAAACTTACCCACTTAACAAGAACGAGTGCACTAGACCCTACATGTTAAAAAATGGGCATAAGGCCCGTATTGGGTAAAGGTTCAATAATAGATTATGTTCTGATGGAAAAAATAAAAACTAACAAATTCAAGAATAACCGGCAGAATCTAAACCAAAGACTAAATAAGGAAAATTGATTTTGAATTGAAATACAATGATCATAAACTCATATGTCACACACCTGACTTTCTTGATTTATAAACATTGTATGAAAACATGAAACAAGAATAGAGTGTGCATGACATAGGTGGGAGTTTTCAAGCATGTAGGATGTGGGAAAGGGTTCGGGTTGTCTTCAGGTCGGGCCCTTGGGCCGGGTCAGGTTGGTCCAATCCAAGCCCAAGCCGGCCCAAAAAACTTTTGGGCCTAAAATTGGGCCCAAGCTCGGCCCAGTCTTCATTTGGGCTTGGGTCGGGCCAGGCTTTTTGGGATGGGCTTCGGGTTGGGCCGGGCCGACCCAACCCAATGCTCATCTCAACTCATACTATAAGAGGAGATGCAAAAGAACTGAATCAAGAAGATCGGGTGTATGAATGAATTAAAAAGAATGAATTATTAAAAAAATAGGAACTCGGGTCTTCTATACTTAAGCTGAGAATTAGCTTAAGTAAAAGATATGATAGGAATAAAATAACCCGAGGTGAATAATCAGAGTCAATTTGGTCTCCCCCTATACTTAAGGCTGAAAAGTAGCCTAAGTACTTAGAGAATAAAGCTAAGGAAGGGAGAGTCCATGGTTAGCTAAATCTCTAGATGAATGAATCTGTAGGGATGAAATGGAGCCTAGGGTTTTGAGAGGTTGAAGCGGGGTCATACAAGATCAAACAAACCCAATATTTTCACCAACACACAGTGAAGATCAAAAGTATGGTCAAAATATCTTGTCTCTTTTATTGGTGATAATACAAATTTTGAATACATTACAAGCAAGTTAAGTAGGATTTGGGCACTATCATATGGATATGCCCCCATCTCTCATCGAATAAAATATACATGCGAATAATGAGGGGCTTGCTCTCCGAAAATAATGTTATTTTTAGCTCCAATTTAATTAGGTCAACTTGCATTAACAGTTCCAGTTTTAGAGATTAGGTTATCACTTATTTAGTTACTCTGAACTCATCAAATCATCATATACTGTCTAACCCCATTTCCTTTAAAAATTCCTAAGTTGTAAAACATGAGTTAAGGTGATGGGAAAAATCATGCGGACGTAAAAATCATGATGCATGCTAACAAGAAATACTTACAGTGATGCCAGCTCTCTCCATGCACGTGCAAGATTGAATATTTAATATTTCATCTAAATGCATGCAAGTTTATGAAAAAGTCACTCTTAATCATGTGTTCTATTAGCGAGATAAGAATCAAATTATTATTGCTAGGTTGAACGCATATTAAGAGTGTAGCATGAGTCTTCCGATATAGTGAATCTCATCAGATGAGTTAGTATGTCTTATATTACGGATCAAGTACAAAGAATCAAACCTAAGAAAGCTTCAAGAGCTATAAGCCTAAATACTAATGTCGAGCACTCAAGTTGAGTCCCATCCAAAAATGGGTGAAACAAGCTCAACACAGAAATAATGTCCAAGTCCATGAGTATTATGAATATATCAATAAAAATAATCTCCGAATGGTTTTGGTGGCATCTTATGTGGATTCTCTCAACATGAACTCCACTCCAAGCTTCAAGCCTCCGTATCTCTACGAGCATCCTCGATGAACGGGCCCTGGCCACAGAAGAGAAGAAAGTAGATATCAAAGATTAACAAACGTAGAAATAATGCATAAAACATCACATCAAATGACCAAGATAAAATATCAATCAAACTTAAAAAAATATAAAAATCTAAACAATTATATTAATGAAACCATGTCCCTGACAATTCAACCATCTGATGAGTCTCAAATCGACTAATATAGCATGCATTCGTTGTAACACGAGCCAATTTTAAATCAAAAGAACTAAGTCAAACATCTCCACGAAAATGACTTGATTTTTAATTTATAACATGGGAAGTCCAGGGTTGAACACAGGGACACGAACCATAATATAATTAATCAGGTGTTAAATGTTTGAGTAATTATATAATCATCTAGGTCAACAAAGAACATTGCATAATACTAATGCATCACAAAATGAATGTGAAGACATAATGTATTTTCAAAACATTTCTTGCACAAGTTAGAAAATAAACAGAATGGACAAAATCATATAAGTCTAGCACATGCAAATGAACACATAAATGTGCCCTAGAATTGATCAATAGACTTACGCAAATAATCAGAATAGAATCGATATCCAATTGATCAATTAATTCAAAGCCAATTTTCCTTTGATATGCACAAAATTTATAAATTATCCTTGATTGATTAATCGATAATCATGCATCAAATTAGAGAATTGATGGAATCATATCATAGAGATTTAAATTAGTTTCGCAATGCATTTGAAATCACATCATTTGGACATCATATGCTCAAGTTATTCAACAGAGAGTGCAAGGGCATAAATGTCATAAAACATAATACCAAATATAACATATAGGTCCCTATAGGGAAAAATTGCAAATAATGAAAATGAACATCTTGAATTCATGGAAAAACCCCTGCATGGGGGCATTTTTTGTCATTTTGGGAAACCAAAGGGCTTGTATGCAATATTCCCGACCCCACATGTGTATAACACGTGCGTGGAATGACTCGGTCTAGGTATGGATCGGCTTCAGGTTGGGAGGACATGTGGGTGCCTCCCACTTCATGGGTGCTTCAGATCCACCAGGTCTGAGGCTTAGGCTCCAAGACTGGATCTTGGGAAGGAGCGAGACATAGTCGCATCATAACCATCAAATCATCCCTAAATTGGAATGGTCCGATGGCACCTATAGCTTCTCCTTGGATGAGCATTGTCACTCACGGTGGAGATAGAACGTGACTTCGGCAAACAAGCATCTCCTCCTCCATCTTCACCTCACTTTGCTGTAGGTAGCTGGATCTTCATAGAGCCCTAGCGAAGATGCTGATCTAAACAGGAAGCTCGGAGAGATTCTTAGAAGGTGAGTCGACGGTTGCTCGCTGAAGATCCTCATCTAGAACGGAGGCACCTTGAAGACTCCAACCATTGAGTGATTTGACCTGCAAATGTTAGCAAATCATAGTTGAAGCAAGAATGAAGTGTGTGTGTGCTAATTGTGAACATAATGGGGGTTGAATCGTGTGAAGAAGGCGAAGCCCAAGTGGGTTCCTCCACTGCTAGAGGGGAGAAAAGGATAGAGGTGGAGAGAGTCTGGTAAGAGGGAAAGGTTGAACAAGGGTTGCGCTTGGATAGGAGCAGTTCATCGAATGAGAATGCCCAATCAATTAGGCATGAGGAGGACCATGGACATCAGATTAATGGAGAGAAAATAAAATATAAAATCAGGTAAAAGAAACTATCTTGAGTTGAAGAATGTCGCCGATGGATGTAGAGGCTTGGAAAAAGGTCTGATTGACCTCGGGTCTTTGCTGAACTTCCCCCAGCCGTGGGGAGAGACTCAAACGGTCGGGGACGGTCGTGGCTTGGCCAGACGACCAAGGGTCTCATCGGAGCCGAGGCCATCGTCGCTCCATCTATGCCTCGTTCCACTATCATTGGAATAGGGTAGGAACTTGGTTGTGACTCTCACCAGGATGGAACTACAGAGCGGGCAGAGGCAGAGGCATTTTAGTTGCAGGCAGTTTTGCGAGAAGTTTGACCACCCCCCGATAGAGGTTATAGGAAAGTTGGGAACGGAGGATTACGTGAGATACATGATAGTTAGGGTTATTGATTGGTGGAGGAGATTAGTCAAGAGGGTGATTGACGTCGGAGGGAAAATACGGGGGAATTCGACAGCAAATGGAGGTTGATACACATGAAGGGGAAAGGCTGAAGGTTGAAGGTGGTGAGATGGTTGTTGGATTAATATCTAATGGCCCGAGATTAAGCGCAGTCTAACAGCTATGATTGGATCTGATCAAAGATCCAATGGCTAGAAAAAAAAAGCCGTTTGTCATTAAAGAACCGGGCCACGTGGCAGGCACCTGTGATGCCACGTAGCCCAATCAGATTTAAGAGAGATTGGAAAATCAAATATAATTAGAAATAAAATAGTTAGGAAAAACACATAAAATAATACCACAATAATATGTTAAATAATATTGTATAATTAGAGTTATTTATTTACACACATAATAAATTAATAGAACCCATATGTCAATGAATCTTAGTGATTTGCTTGAGCAAGAGAGTTAATGATATGAAATAATGTAAACAAATCTGATATTTATAAAGCATGCTCATCAACATGCTTGGAAGGTGACTCC
Source organism: Ottelia alismoides (assembly GCA_037367405.1). Classification (NCBI taxonomy): domain Eukaryota; kingdom Viridiplantae; phylum Streptophyta; class Magnoliopsida; order Alismatales; family Hydrocharitaceae; genus Ottelia; species Ottelia alismoides. Next base: position 74,356 of record JAZKJV010001700.1, read on the forward strand.
ATCCGTGTGAGCCTTAGCGCTCAAAGCAGTTGTGCTGGAGTGAGGTCAAGCCCCTAAGTCATTATGGGCTTGAGAAAATTCAAACTTAATTTGTTGATCTATCTGATTAGCTAATTGAAACCCCTAAACACAAATTAGAGTTCGGGTGATGGAGGCTGGGAAGTGCTTCTGCTTGTATTTTTAAATTTGATTGTTATAATTGTTAGCCAGTTACATTCTAAATTTAATTGTTATAATTGTTAGTGAGTTGTTATAAGGAGGAACATGATAGATCCAAATTAAACACAATGTAATAAAATAAATGCAAATAATATATCACTAAACGCATCTTTGTTTATTACATCATTAATACAAATGAAAACGGACAAATTTATTCTATGGCATAATTTGAAATCTTTATTATGTCATATTCATGCAAAATTATCTTAACTCTTGAGATTTACAATGAACATAATTTTTGTTTCTATGTTAATAGCAATGGATTTACGTAGCAATGAATATTCGTTGTCTTTCGCTTTAAACTTTATACTTCTTGTTGCTAACCTTAACAGTAGTTAGAGGATACAAATCTTGAGGAAGACTATAACTCAATGATAGTAATATACATACCAATATGTTATTTGTTGCATATTTCAAAGTATATCCTTAACTTTTTCATGGAATATTTTCATTGTATCAAACATTTAAAGATATAGAAACAAAATTTTAAATTATTTATTGTTATAAGTCCATTCTCTTATATTAAAATAAAGAGAAATATCCTAAACTTTTTCAACAAATATTATAGTTGTTATATAATTGATAGTGAAAGACAAAAAGGATTTCCAAATTATCAGTGTTACATGTACATTTTGTTCAAATAAAAAAAAGATAAATGTAAAGGTACCTCTTCTCAAGATACTACGACATAGCTAAAATTTTGAAGATGTCGCTTTGGAGCCGTAGGCTAAATGGGAGAAATATCAATGTCTAGTTTTAGATAATAATTTGTATTACCTTATATATACTTTAGCTATGAATGAAAAATAACTTTTAGTCTCTTTAAACTTATTTTGTGACTTTGATACTCTTTAAGAATATTCTTGTAGTAAGTCTAAAGGATGAGCTTAATTCAACTTGTTTGTATCTTATCATGTATATAACCATTAGAGCCAGGTGACAAGGTACATCCAACAAAATTTAGTTTTGAGCCGATCAAAGGTCATTACAAATTGTTGTGTCTTAGAAATAAAGAAGTTGGCATCCTATTTATCATATCATTGTTACACATGTGAGCTCATGGCGAACCATTTCTACAATAAATTTTATTATAATTTTTATACATCAATTAAAGTTATCGATTTTCACTCTGTATCAGAGACTAATGAATGCATGCATGTATAAGATCCCTTTGTACAATTAGGGTTATGTACAACGGCCATCTTGATAATCATACCATTGTTGATCCAATGGTTGGATCATAGGTGTTGTGATAAATCAACAATTCATCATCTTTATTCTTTCAAATTGGCTTAAAATATCTTATAAAATACATGTAAATATTAGTAATTCTCAACTCTCTCTAAAATAACATTTGTTAATATTGTATAATTATCACTTATTTTAATCTAAAAAAGAACAAAGAAAAAAAGGGAAAAAGAATTGAAGGATGTATATATGTACTATAGATACAGACTAATCCTAACCCTGAGAGTAGGTCAAGTATCGACCTAATCGACAAGGAATAAAGTAGGGGGAGATAAGGTCCCTAACTTATAAAAATCTCATAAACTAAATCCATGTTGTACATATTAATCGCATTCATCTTGCACATATCTTGTACTATTTTATTTATCATTAAAAAACTAAATAAAAAATATTTTTTTTAAACTTGTACATAAAAAATTTAGATTATAAAAATATTTTTTAAAAATAAATCATATATAGAATGAAAGGTACAACACTCAGAAAAGAACTATAAAATAAGAGCTAAAAGCTCAATATCTACTCTATCTGAATTCAATAAAAATACTTTTATTATATTCAGGAGAAATTATCTTTAAAATAAGATGGTTTAATAAAAATTGGAGTTGAGATGCAAAAATCAGCTTTTGGGTTACCAATATACCTGTCCAATTATATATAGATTTTTATTTATTATATTCTTTGTACTTTTTGTGCATATTACATTTTTAATGTGTTGTATATATTTTATATTATTCTTATAAAAAATGAAGCAATAAAAGCTAAAATAAAAATAAATAAATGTAAATATTTTATAAGAAAATAATACATATGTTGTAATTTCCCTATTTATCAACACTTGTATATATTTTATAAAAATAAAATAAAAATAATTTTTAATCCTTTCAAGTTCAAATAAATAAAATACAAAACCAATAAAATGCATTAAAATAAACACTAAAATTTTTTAAGATTTCTATATATATATTATCTCTAATTTTGTAAATACTTGTATCTATTTGTTCAATTAAATTAATTATTGTAAATTTTAAATTGTACTTTAAATAAATAAAAATAACATGTTTTTTAAATTACATAATAAAAAATGTGCATATTTTGTATATATGTACTTTATACTTTTAAATAACTATATTTTGTTAATTTAACCATGTAAATTAACTTATTTAATTTATTAAAAACCATAATATCATAATTTATTAAATTGTGTACTTGTTTATTCTATTAATTTTAAATTTAAATTTGTATACTATCATTGTGTATTTATTTGTATTTTTTAATTAAATGTTGTTTTGTCCTTATTTGGACCGGGTCCTGATTGGTCCACACCCAGTCGTTGACTGTAGGTCAATTTTCGTTCTTATCCAATATGTTTCTAGTCATCATACCTGCCACCATCTCTGATTTTTCATGCCCGACTCCGATAACCCCTCAACTCGATTTCACCTATATTCGATCCATCTCCTAACTGGAATCTTCCCCTGAATACACTTCGTCCAGTTCAAGTCATTTGACGCCTGATAAATTTGTGATTCATCACACTAAAAGATGAAAATAGTGTTTCTGAGTAATTAGCTGCACTTCATCATTTATTCTGCATTTTTCTCATTCATGCACTTAGAATTAATATCTGCATTTTAGCACAATTGCATTCATAATCATCTTCACATTTTCACCTAACTTCCTGCATTTTTTAGTTAAATCATGCTAACTCCAATTGACATGAAACCAACTTCGTTGTGTACATATTACTAACAAGATTAAAGGAAAAATATAAAAAATTTGCTAACTCGAATAATAAGCCCGTGAGACAAAATCCTAATTTCAAGATAGACAGAATAAAACATGCATATCTTCTCATGCAATGTCTGACTTTGGTATAATCACTTTTAAAGTAATATACATTCAAATACCTTCAAAACAAGATCAATTTCATAAAAATCGGAGCTCATATGTGAAAGTTGGGTTTTGTGCCTCTTTACGCATTGTGTATTTTAACAGTTTTTGACCTAACATTTTATATACATACTTAATTCTTTTTCTTTTATTTCTTTTCATTTATATTCTTTGATGAAAGTTTTAATAAATTCACAAATATTCAAATCTAAAATAAGACTGAAATTAAAGAAACTAACTGAGTTTGAGTGTCCTTTGTGAGTCTATACAAATATCTCCCCTTTCCCATTTTTATTTTATTTTCCTATTTTTTAATTTATTAAAAATCCAAAAAATATAGAAATATGTAAATAAGTTTCCTTTATTTTATCATAATTTTTTACCATTTTATCTTAATTAAAAATCATAAAAAATTACAAAACCCCAAAACATCGGTGTTCTATGTACATAGAGTACCCCAAAAATATCATTTTGCATAGATGATCTCCTTTGCTCTTGATCCCTTCATGAAAGTTGTAGATCTTATCAAGGCGGACAACTTTAGTAAAGAATTTTTTTACTTCAAGTTCTTCTTCTAATTCTTTTTTATTTTTGATTTTATTTAATTTTTAAATTTTTTTGGGCGACACATGGCACATCTTGGGGCAGCCACATGCCACCACCCACTTACTCTCTCTCTCCTCTTTCCCTCAACGTGTGTGCCTAGCCCATAAGTCCCTAACCTTCCTCCCCGCAACCTATGTCGGAACCCACCTCCGCAACTGTCGCTCATCACTTTCCCCATCTTCAATGACTGCCATGCGCAATCCTCGCGCCCCCGTTCGACCGGCCACCACCCACAGCCATCTCCCCTCTATCCTTATCTCCTCCTATTCATCTCCATAACCACCCTCAATCTTATCTCCATATCTCTTCCTCCCTATATAAACCCATCGTCGCCTACGTCTAGGGCATCTGCCATTCACGACAGGAGAAACAACCAGCTCGATCGACGATGCTCTTCCCAGTAATAGTTCGAAGAGGCAGATCTCAAGAGACGACATGTTCGTTCTTCTCAGAGGGCGAGATCCAAGAGTTTCAACCTCTTGCAGTAGCTCTTCTTCGCTTGTAGAGCTTCGACTCGAACAGCGTCGCGACTCTGAGGCGACGACGAAGCTCCGCTGAGCCCCATCTTTCTAGGTGAAACCCCAGGTTAACCTCTTCCCCTTTTTCCTTGCTTATTCTTCCTCTATCTTGCCTCTTCCATTTTCCTCTATTTGCCATTGTTTCCTCTGTTTCTTAGTTCTTCTCACTTACCTCCAATTCTCAACAAATCCATCGCGTCATCCTTCATCTCTGACTCTACACCATCGACCACCTCCGATCACCTTGGTCCTTGCGAAGGGTCGATCCCAACTAGGCCCTCCACCCACCCCCCTCCCCCCACCTAATTTCCATTCACCTACTTCCAGTTGAGCTGCTTGCTCGAGCGAATCTTCATCCATTTGCAAAGGGCCGACCTCCTCCACACAGGTGCCACCGAGCTTCCCCCTCCTCTGCCTTCAGCGTCGGGCACCGCCCCGGAAGCATCGTCGAATCATCATCACCTCCGTCAGTGTTGCAGCATTACCCCCTGCATCGTGTGTGGACTAGGGATTGTCGTTCCACCTTCAACCACTTGCCCTCGTTGATCTTGCCGCCCACGACTGCACTCGCACCCTCGCCTAGCCACCCACACGCGGAGGAGTCTTCGTCCTCAAGAACCACCACAGCAACTTCCTCCACTATCGCCATCGCCACTTCGAACAACTCTAGAGCTCCCATGCTAACGCACCGTCGTCCACCACTCCACCATTGGGCTCGCACTCCAGCACCATCTAGGATGCTCCACGTGCCACCCCCCACTCCCTCCCTCTCTCCTCTTCCCCCTAACGTATGTGTCTAGTACATGCATTCCTAACCTTCCTCCCTGCAAACCTACAACAAAACCCACCTCTA